>ML364795.1:0-14663 GCA_005239505.1 Nicotiana paniculata | reverse complement strand
TGTCACTTTAAGTGGAAAAACTCCCGTATCCCCTTCGGGGCGTATAAAAAAGGAGGTGTGACACCGAGGAGAGGGCCCGGGGGTCGACTTTTGGGTCGATTTTTATAAATTTTTAAAGACTGAAACTTATTATTCAGAACAGTTCCTTATACGTTTTATGTGTATTTTGGAGTTGTTTTAGTTGATTTTGAGCCGTCCGGAGGTCTTTTCGCCTGAGAAGTTCACTTTTGAGTACTGGGTTGTCGTCTTTGAGGTAAGTATCTTTCCTAACCTTGTATGGGAGAACTATCCCATAGGATTGAGTCTTCCTTGTTGATTGTAGTCCGTGTATGTGAGGTGACGAGTACGTACTCGGACTTATTTGCAATTAGAATGGCCTTTTAGGATTCGCAGGTTCTTATATTACCTGTGTATGATTTGTAATTGTTACATTTGAATCCTTGTTTATTAATTTCATCCCTTCTTGTTTAAATTAGAATTATTTTTTTTGGATTCCTTCTTGGCTATTTGACCTTAATTGACTTAACTGAATATTCTACTTCTCTTATCAACATGCTATATTTTCTTCCTAACTTGCCTAATTGACTATAGTTAGTGTCATCTAGTCTTATAGTTGACTAGCCGTAGTTGGAACATCTATTAGTTGGAGTCAAGCATGCCCGTGAGTCTTACATTGTGATTTATATGACTACTCCCTTAAGTGCCACTTAGGTCTAACTGTTAGACATTTATGTTATTGGTATTTTCTTGATGTTTCCTATTACTGCACATTTGTTTAAGTTGAGTTTATTCCGTGAAGTTAACTGTTTAGATGAGATTGGTTATAGCTGTTTCCCTTGCCGGGATCGTGTGGTTTCTCTTATTATCCCTGTTGTTGATGCTGTTGTGTGCCTTGTTGATTCCCTTGCCAGGATGTTACAATTTCTATTACTGTTTATGCTGTCAATGGTATTGTTTGCATTGTGATTCCCTTGCCGGGATGTTTATGGTTCTTATTGTTGATTTTCCTTGCCAAACTGTTGTTCTTGATGTTGTTTGGGTGAGGAAGAGTGTAAAGCATGAAGGGTGATGTCGTGTATTTATTTATTGTGAGTATGAGAGTGTGAAAGCACGAAGGGTGATGTCGTGCCATGTTTATTCTATTTAAGCACGAAGGATAATGCCGTGTTATTTTATTTAAGCACGAAGGATAATGTCGTGCCATGTTTATTTTATTTAAGCATGAAGGATAATGCCGTGCCGTTTTTATTTATTTATTGTGAGGATGAGAGTAAAGCACGAACCGCGATGTCGTGCACTTGTTTTGATGAGGATGAGAGTAAAACACGAAGGGTGATGCCGTGCACTTATTTTGGTGAGGATGAGAGTAAAGTACGAAGGGTGATGCCGTGCCCTTGTTTTGGTGAGGATGAGAGTAAAAGTACGAAGGGTGATGCCGTGCACTTGTTTTTGCATTTTATTCCTTTGTTCTAAATTTAGATATTCATACTGATCTCTTACTGCATTTATTGGCAAGATTTGATATTCCTCCTGTACTGCATGGCAATTTCTGAGTTACGGACTGAGTTCCGGTAGATAAATCTTGAGGAGATTTTGATCAAGGGATTTTATTGAAGTATTATTGAAAAAGCAACGGTTTCGAAATGATTATATTTGAATGACTTTCACATCGAAGGTATATTTGAAAAGTACTAGTCTTGCGTAATATGATATTTGGAAGTCATTTATTGGGAAAGCATCTTTGNTAACTCTCTCTATTAAATATACTTATATCTACTTTTGGAGGAAGTATGTTTTCAAAGGAAACTCTTCCATACTAAAATAATTTTATTTGCAAAAGTTTTTCATATGAACTGTTGTTTTAAAGATTTCCACCAGTTTATCAATTTTAATGGCTAAGGCCCGATGTGAACAAACCTACGTAGAGTTGAGTTATTGGTGTTCTCTATTGTATTGTGTTTCCTTTCGATTTGGCTTGTTTTGTTGTCCATCTTTCTGTGTATTTTTTTGCTGTTTCGTGATTGATTTTCTGTAATTTCCTTCCGCTTTATATTGTCATTGTTGTAAATTAGTCCGTGAAGTCTTAGATAGATGTAGTGTTCGGTCATTTCTACCTTCATGTTATTTATCCTGTAGACTAGTGGTGTCTTGACTAGTCCTCGTCACTACTCCACCGAGGTTAGTTTTGATACTTACTGGGTACCGATGTGGTGTGCTCATACTACACTTCTGTGCATTTTTATTTGCACAGATCCGGGTTTTGGTTGTTAGTAGCTGCACAGATGATTTCTGAGGAGACTCAAGGTAACCTGTCGCTGCGTTCGCAGGCTTCGGAGTCACCTTCCTGTTTATTTCAACTATACTTACTTATTTCTAGACAATTGTATTTAGATTTGGTAGAAAGATTTCGTAGAGTTCATGACTTGTATTTATCGGGTTTTGGGGAAAAATGTAGACCCAGTCAAGATTTCTATTATCGAGATTGTTAAAGTTCTTTTATTATTGTTATTGTGGTTAAATGTTAGGCTTACCTAGTCGGTAAGACTAGGTGCCATCACGGTACCCAACTGAGGGAAATTTGGGTCGTGACAACTTGTGACAACGGGCCTCAGTTCTTAGGTTCAAAAGTCACAAAGTTTATGGAAGGGTTAAAGATCAAACAGATTACTTCTTCGCCATACCACCGGAGTGCTAATGGGCAGGTGAAATTGACCAACAAAGTACTTATTCAAAACCTTAAAAAGAAGTTAGAAGATGCAAAGGGGAAGTGGCCAGATGAGTTACCAGGTGTTTTATGAGCGTACCGGACTACGAGGATGTCGAGCACAGTGGAACACCCTTTTTGCTCGTATACGGCTCAGAGGCTCTGATATCGGTGGAAGTGGGGGAGCCAACCTTGAGGTTTTCCCGAGCAAGTGAAGAAGCAAACAATGAAGCGTTGCTGATGAAGCTATACTTGCTCGAAGAACATCAAGACTTGGCATACGTGAGGATAGTAGCACAAGAGCAAAGGATGGAAAGGTATTACAAACGCAGGCCAAACCTATGATATTTCAAATTTAGAGATTTGGTTCTAAGGAAAGTCATGCAAAGCACTCGAGAAGTTAACACAGGGAAGCTGGGACCAACATGGGAAGGATCTTACCGGGTTTCAGCTATAACCGGTAAAGGCACATACAAATTAGAAAATCAATACAGATTCAAATTTCCAAGCAATTGGAATGTGACTCACCTCAAAAGATATTATTGCAGAAGATCCTTGCTGGTACAGAAAGTATGTGCTGCATTCTTTTTCCCTTCGACCAGTTTTTGTCCCAGTCGGGTTTTTCTGGAAAAGTTTTTAACAAGACAGCAACATAAAGCATACTATGAAGGAAACATCATCAGCAAAGGCAAGACCTTTAAATATCAAGGCACTAAAGTTCTCACACCAATGGGATCGACGACTATGAGCTCGTATGGTAAATAACTAGTGGATGGTTAAATAATATTTGGCTCGATGGCAAGTCTCACCTCCCAAAATTCAAAAAAACTATTTAGTTGTTCACAAGTTGTCTCCACCGATGAAGTAGCAGTATAAAATGAAGGAAAAGGCCTTCGATAAGTACAAGACTTCCGGTGTTCGAATTCTCACACTTAGCATTCGAACACTGGGGGATTAATGCATATACAACACCAAGAGTGCCACGAAAACTGGGGACTGTTAGAGCCAGGATACTTATTAGGGACCGGGCACTGCATGATCAACCCCGTAGTAATAAGTTATTCAAGTTAGCCACATGTATCGGCAGATTTATTTACTTAAGCAAATAAATGTTTATCTAAATGTACTCTTAAAGATAGAAGGGAATCAAATCAAATTTCTTCTATTCTTATCTTCTTTCTTGTCCAAATGATAAGTTAACTTATTTTGTCATTTGAGAATAACAAAAGGTTGAAATGCTTGTGCTGTAATGAACACGATACGTTCTCTTTAAGAGCACCTAAACATAAGGGCTCTTTCTCATGAAACCCTCACAGTAAAAGGTAGATTCTGAAAGTATTTATGCTCGGAATCAAAAGCTATCAGGTGGAAAATATACCCGAAGCTTTATCAACTAAACGTATAAGGGATATTTTTGCACAACACCTAAGTATAACAATTCTTTTATTGATTAACGTGCAAAACTTAGTAAAAGTTTTGGCATAATTACAAAAAGATAACAGAAAAAATTATGCATTATTATTTGCTTCCAGAACCTTAAGGGAGAGAATGGTCTTCATTCTCCCTGGTGGAAGGAGGTTGTTCCCCTACTGGTTCGGGGTGTACTCGAGGAGTCAGTTGCAGCGGGCCGAGTAGGAAAATTCTCACGAGCAGTCAGCTCCAATTCCCGAGATTTGGCAATGCAATCATCAATGTTAGTAATTGCCTACTTTGGCTTCTTCCAAAGTCTTCCTCTTCATATGATACATGGCATAAGTCTTCTCGAAAGCGAGGGAATATTCTTGTCCTAGATTTTTTGCTTGGAGTTTGCCAATTTTGGCCTGGAGCTCTTCTTTTTCAGTCTCCATTGCAGTAAGTCGGGAATCAAGTTCAACATTGGTAGTTAAGTGAAGCTGATTTTGCTCTATGACTCTCTTGAGCCTCTCTTCCATTTGGCCCTCTTGTCCTTGACAACATGAGCCTCCTTGATTTTGGCACGCAAACCAGCCTCCAAGTTACTAACTTGTTCCATGAAGGTAGATTCATGTACAATAGTAGCAGTCGTGACATCATGAAGTTCAACCAACTTAGGCCTTACTTTCTTTAGATTTTCGTGAAGTTGGACGGCTTGTTGACTGTGAGCCATCCTATCTTGCTCCGGCTGCCGTATCCAGGCATCGAGCTCATCCATTTGAGAAAGCTTGACCTCCAACGTCAGAGGCGCTCAGCTAATTGATTCCTCTCGGCCAACATTTGATCTCATTCTAAAGCAAGCTCTTGCTTGTCCAGAATCAGCCTATGCAGGCCCTTGGAGGCAAAAAAAGTTGGCCTGAATAAGGGATAAAACCAAGGTTATTACTTCGAAACGTAAATTGGAAAAGGATGGAAATGAGTGAGACAATTATCTTCGAGCAATGCATGTTGTTATTTATGAGGAACTCCCCAAAAAGAGAGTCTATCTTCCAATTTTTCGTTGAAGCCAGTGACATCAGGTAATTGTCATGCTCCGCCGACTTTGAGAGAATATGGAACTTCTTCGAAACATAAAGAGTGGCACTTATCCTTCCACGAGGATCTTGGGAAGGTGCCGAATAGTTATTTCCCAAGTTCCCATGATCGGGAGACCATGGAGGGGAGACATTCCCTATTTGATCGGCTGATGACGGTAGAGAAGAAGCAGTTGGTGCTGGTAAAAAAGGGACAACTAGTGTCGAAGTATTGGTGTAGAAGAGGCACCTGGTATGGAGGGAGCGGCAATTTTGGCCGGTTGAGAATTCAGTGATAGAGAAAGGTCAAAAGCCGAACTACTCAGACAGGGAGCATCAACACGGATCGAAAAAACTGGAATCAACATTTTCAACTAAAACCTTCTCCCCTAAAACGCCTGAACTTTCTCCGACATTGGATTTTGGAGTTCCCCCGATTGAGCATCCGGTTGAGCTGTTGATGATCTTTTTCTTCTTTGAAGGGATACGTGTATAGGTCAAAATCTACCACAAAATATTTAGGGCGAGGAAGTATTGAGGAAAAATCAGTCGAGGTCAATCAGGAAATAGCGAAGCTCGTGGTCGGGATGCTTATGATGGTCGAGGATGAGGTTCGCGGAAAGACTCGTAACGACTAATTTTTTGAATAGGATAATAGAGGAAATATTCTAAAGAATATTCTCTGCACATGTACTATCAGGGTTTACTGGGGATATGTCCCATATAAAGAGGACAAAAGAGAAGGAAAAATGGTATGTAATATTCAAGGGATAAGAACAGATCTTAAAAAATGATTCCCTCTCTCTAGAAAAGATACAAACATTAACTTTTCATCAAGATCCTTGTTCATATTATTCTATACTTTTCCTTCAGATCCGAGAATAGTTCGAACATTCTAGGATTTATCTGTCACTCATCATTATCAGGAGGTTCATTGTTCATTGGCTGAATCACTCCTCCCATTTACTTAAATGCCATTTATTGCTATTTATTTCAAGTTACTCCTCCATTATTGCTCATACTTTTTGAAATCTTTAATGCATGTTATTGTCAATCTCCCACTAGATCTGTCCCACATTATCAACACTTTCAGGATCCGCATTTAGAGATATTATCATTAGCTAGGTTTAACCCATCATTATATAAATACAATAGTTTTAACCGAAAGTTATACTTTTTGGTCAAACAATTTGGCGCCGTATGTGGGGAATTCCTAGTTACATTTTTAGTTTCCTCCAGATCTGTAGCTAACACGGACCGGTAACGTAAAAAAAGGAGAAAACAAGAACAAGATCCCCTTTCTTTGGATGCACAAATCTAATATGGCAGGTAACAGAGAAGAAAGAACGAGATTAATGAGTGACCTCCCAACCAACCTCATAAATATCATCAATAAGAGCTCTGAAGCAGTGGACGAGGATGCAATGCCTAATGCTTCCCCCAGGTCCTCACTATAGCATCACAAAATCTCTTGGTAAGGAATCCTCCACACCCGTGGTGCAGGAGACACCACCAGCAGTAAAAAAAAACTCTCTAAGGCTTGGCTAACTGACACGCTAACCAACGTCCTCCATAAGCCCGTTCGGGACACGGCTATAGAAAATGCAACGATTGCATTATACTACTTGCGGACGATCAACATGATCAAATTCCTCCTCCTCCAACGACATGTATTACTCACAATGTCGTTAGTAGTGCAGGTGATGACACTCTCGCAACCATTCTGAAAAGTATGTGGAGAATGAGAACAAAGCACTTTAGGACCAAGTGAGAGAACACCAAAAAGTGTCGATAAGATACCGAGCACCCTAAGCTCTTGCCGAAGAGAGATGCCGATCGGTTCATCGAGAATCCATATAGTGATGACTCTGCCCAACGTGCCATACCAAAGACCTTTATAATGCCGCCCTATCTGAAAATATACGATGGCACGGCCGACCCCGAAGACTATGTGATTCACTGCGTCACCACCGTAAAAGGCAATAAGCTCGCCATGGAACAAGTATCTTCCAGTTTGTTAAAAAAAGTTTGGTGAGACCCTCAAGGGAGGAGCGTTAACATGGTATTCACAACTGCCTGCTCGTTCCATTGAAACCTTCGAAGAAATGGCCGACAAGTTCGTAACGGCCCATGTTAGGGCCAAGAAGGCCTAGGTGAGAGTAAACGATATATTTGCTATTAAACAGTCTCCGGGAGAGGGATTGAGGGACTTCCTCGCTTGGTTCAACCGAGTAAGAATGATTGTGCCGAATGTATCAGAAGGGATGGCGGTCGTAACTTTTTAGAACGGGCTGAGCATAAATGATTCAGGGGCAACCAGAAAGTTATTAAGTCGGCTTATGAAGTACCCCCAACTACTTGGGATAAAATACACATAGCATATTGTGTCGAGGTCCAAGCAGACGAGGACGACCTCAACGGACCGACTCATCGACTGACCTTGGTACAAGCTGAATCCAGAAAAGATCGAAGAAATGATATCAGAAGGGACCTCGCAGCTCCGCAACCTAATAGGGAACGATATATACCATATGTCAAAACTTCCATTGCATCCTCCTCCTGCCACGAAAAGGGCCCACCCCAATCAATAATAGGGCTTCACCGGAACGAAAGAGGTATGCCCCTTTTATTATCCACTCACAATTTTTGTGTCACCTACAGAAATAGTCTACGCCTTGGAGAAGCTCGGACCAAAGGTGAAGTGGCTGCAAAAGATGAGGTCGAACCCGAGTACCAGAAATTCGGATGCCCTATGCGAGTTCCACCAAGAGCGCATGCAAAAAACTGAGGACTGTATCGTCTTAAGACAGGAGATCGTAAAGATGCTACGACAACGACACCTCAAAAAGTTGCTAAGCGACCGGGGAAGTATCAATTTTACTAGAGGTCGTGAACAACATCAAGCACCGCCGAAACCACCCTCGCCGACCCGCACCATCCACATGATCATCGGCGGCGGTGACGATGCTTCCATCAACAGTGTGAAGTTCACCACAACCCACAAGATCAAACGGTCAATCACCCTCAAACGATATGATGAAGACCAATGGTTTGGTTTTCCCTCACTATGATGCCCTGTTATCACTTTACGAATTTTAGATACAGATGTGAGACGCATTATGGTAGACAATTGGAGTGGTGCATGCATTATCCACCCTCGAGAACTTGCACAAATGAAACTCGAGGATAAAATAGTGTCGCAGACGCATCACGCTAACATGTTTTAACAATGCAGTTGAGTGAACATCCGGTGAGTCACACTCCCCGTCCTGGCCAGTGGCATCACTTTGGAAACCAAATTCCATATCATGGACCAAGACACAACATACAACGCCATAATAGGGCGACCATGGATACACACCATGAGAGCCATACCCTCCTGCTTGTACCAAGTCATCAAATGCTTAACTCCGTGGGGAATATTCAGTATGCGAGGGGAACAACACATATCCTAGGAATGCTACCACATCGCTCTATACTGCATGATCACTCAACAAAAAAAGGACAAAGAAAAAGAGGCATAGCAATCAACAGGGTCGAGGTCGATACGCGATGATAGCAAAAACGTCATCAGAGACCCCGATACGGTCGAAGCCATGGGATCGATCGTAGAAGATCTCGACCCTATTCAATTAGACAGAGACGACCACAACAAGAAAGCTTACATTGGCTGCAACCTTCAGGAACCAAGTAAATATCGTAAATTATTAACTGCTAAAGCGGACTTGTTTGCTTTTAGCCATGCAGATATGCCAGGTATCCACTCCACCCCCTGGTGAGGCAGGTTAGGAGTAAGTTCAACTCCACAATTAATGATGCGGTACACGAAAAATTGGAAAAACTATTGGAAAATGGCTTTGTCAGAGAGTCGAAATTCCCCCAATGGGTTTCCAACGTAGTCATGGTGAAAAAGAAAAATGGGAAATGGAGGATGTGCGTAGACTTTACAGATTTGAACAAAGCATGCCCCAAAGATTCAATTCCATTACCCCATATCGACCAACTCATCGACGCAACGGCCGGGCATGAATTACTGAGTTTCTTGGAGGCCTACTCGGGCTATAATCAAATCCTCATGGAAGAAAAGGACTAGGAGAAAACCACTTTCATCATCCATCAGGGGACATACTGCTACAGGGTCATGTCATTCGGGTTGAAAAACACAGGGGCAACTTAGCAAAGGTTAGTGATGAGGATGTTCAAAGACCAACTTGGCAATACGATTGAAGTCTATATAGACGACATGTTGGTCAAGTCCAAAAGGAAAGAGGATCACATTCCACCTAAGAGAAACCTTCGACATACTCAGACGGTAAGCAATGAAATTGAATCCCGAAAAGTGTGCGTTCGACGTGGCCTAGGGAAAATTCCTAGGTTTTCTTGTGTCGCAGCGAGGGATCGAGGTCAAACCTGATCAAATCAGAGCTATTAAAGGAATACCAGAACAACTAACCACCAAAAAATAGGTTCAGATGTTAATTGGCCGTATCGCGGCCCTTTCAAGATTCATTTCGCGATCATCAGATAGGTGTCACAAATTTTTTGGCGTACTCAAGAAGGATAACGGCCTCCAATGGACTTCTAAGTGCGTCCAAGCCCTGAAGGAATTAAAATCATATTTGTTATCACCACAATTACTTTCAAAAATAGAGTCAGGGGAACATCTCCTCGTCTACCTCGCCGTATACGAAGTAGCTGTGAGCGCGGTCCTGGTCCGAGAAAATAAAGGAACGCAGTCTCCTATCTACTAAATTATCAAAACACTAGTCGATTCCGAGACAAGATACCCTCACCTCAAAAAATTGGCTCTGGCCTTAGTCGTAGCTTCACGAAAGCTTAGACAATATTTCCAATGCCACCCCATCTCGGTCATCTCGATTTTCCCCCTAAGAAGCATTTTGCATAAACCCGAGCTATCAGGTAGGTTGGCTAAATGGGCCATCGAACTGAGAGAGAACGATATCACATATCAGTAGCAAACAACGATAAAGTCTCAAGTACTTACAGACTTTGTTGCCGACTTCAACACAAAAATAATGCCCGAAGTCGAAAAAGAAGCCGTCCACGCTTCTCCACAAACAAAAGACCTCTGGGTCCTGTACACTGACAGCGCGTCCAACGTGTCAGGGTCCGAACTGGGACTCGTACTCGAAGTCCCAACTGGCAAAGTGATTTTCTAGTCCACAAAGTGCTCGGGCATGACTAACAATGAGGCCGAGCATGAGGTCGTAATTGCAGGACTGAGACTAGCACTCAAATGGGGGGCGAAACAACTAATACTACGCTGTGATTCACAACTCATTGTCAACCAAGTCACAGGAACTTTCCAAATCAAGGAACAAAGGTTGCAAAAGGACCAGACCTAAATCTACCAGCTGTTGCTCGAGTTTGGGGAATGCCAACTCGACCGAATCCCCTGAACAGAAAATACCGAGGCAGACGGCCTCGCCAAATTAGCCGCAACCACCAAAACATTGCAACCGGAGACAGAAGTGTAGTCCACCTTCTTAACTTATGTATAAACCTAATCGAGGTAAGAACCATAAACCTGATTTGGGACTGGCGCAACCATATTGTTACATATTTGCAGGACGATGTACTCCTTGGTGATTAAAAGGAAGCCAAGAAACTGAGAATTCTGGCAATCAGGTATAACATCATCCACAACGACCTATATAAGAGAATGTACGACGACCCTATAGCGAAATGCTTGAGCCCAAATCAGACACGACGCGCTCTGGAAGAGGTCCACGAAGGCCATTACGGATCTCATTCTAGCAATCAGGCTTTCATCAGATGCCTCATACGGGCAGGGTATTACTGGCCCACCATGAAAAAAGAGGCTGCGGACTTCGTGAAAAAATGCGAGCAATGCCAAAATTACGCCCCAATGATTCACCAAGCAGGAAAATGCCTCCAGTCAGTCGCTTCCCTTTGGGCGTTCATCAAATGGGGAATGGACATCGTAGGCCCCCTTCTCGCAGGACGAGGTAACATACAATTCCTTTTGGTTTTGACTAGCTATTTCTCTAAATGGATAGAAGCAGGAACATTCTCCCAAATACACAAACAAGAAGTAATCGCCTTTATATGGAAAAAATACCGTATGCCGATTCGGCCTCCCCAAAGAGATCTACTGACAAAACGGACCCCAATTTATAGGAAAGAAGGTCACTGAATATTTTAAAAAATGACATATCAAAAGAATACTCTCAACGCCATATCATCCCGGGGGAAACGGACAAGCGGAGTCCTCCAACAAGTCGATATTGAACATCATGAAGAAATAAATTGAAGACGCTAGAGGGATGTGGCCGGATATATTACCAGAAGTACTATGGGCCTACCAAACAACGCTGAAGACAAGCACATGAGAGACACCTTTCTCATTAGTCTATGGGACTGATGCAGTAATACTGGTCGAAGTCAGGGAGCCAGGCTACGATACTCCCACGAGAGCGGACCAAGGAATGATGAAAGCAGAAGGCAAGAGCTCGACGAAGTTGAAGAACAAAGAGATATGGGCTACGTAAGGATGATCGCCCAAAAACAACAAGCAGAACGCTATTATAACAAAAAGGCAAAGGTCAGGCCACTCAAAGTCGGGGACTACATGCTTAAAGCTAAAACACAAGCAAGCAAAGACCCACAAGAAGGTAAACTGCAGCAAATTGGGATGACCCGTACAAAATCACAGCAACATCGAACAAAGGGTCATTCCATCTAGAAATAATGGAAGGAAATCTACTACCAAACAACTGGAATATTACCCACCTCAAGTACTTCAAATTTTAAGAGATAAAGTGCCCTGCAAGTCGTACTCTTTTTCCCCTCACTTCTGTTTTGTCCCTATTGGGTTTTCTCAAGGAGGTTTTTAATGAGGCGACAAAGAGGACACTTCAGGTCGAAGTGCGCACAAACAGAGGCACAAGACGACTAGTTCATTGCTCGACCTCTCAAGAATTCTCCAGGTCAACCAATGAAGGGACTAGATAAACTGGGACTAGGACTGGAATGCTAGCCAACGCCCGAAATAAGATATAAATTTCTCTAAATGTATGAACAAAGCACAAATTCATGAAGTTTATTTATATTTATCCGAATATACAACAAAGGCAACGTCCTTAAATTTCACAACATCGACAAATGCCACACCTAGAGTCATATCTTTCTAAACACAAGTTATATTTGACCTTGCTCGAATTAACACCTAACTGGCCCTCAGCCATAACTCAACATAACTTATATTCAACCTCGCTCGAATTAACACCTAACTATCCATTGTCCATAACTCAACATAGATTATATTTGACCTCGCTCGAAGTAACACCTGACTGGCCCTCGGCCACAACTCAGCATAGGTTATATTCGACCTCGCTCTAATTAACACCTAACTGGCCCTCGACCATAACTCAATATAGGTTATGTTCGACCTTGCTCTAATTAACACCTAACTGGCCCTTGACCATAACTCAACATAGGTTATACTCGACCTTGCTCGAATTAACACCTATTTGGCCCTCGACCATAAATCTACATAGGTTATATTCGACCTCACTCGAATTAACACCTAACTAGCCTTCATCCATAACTAAACATAGGTTATATTCGACCTCGCTCGAATTAACACCTAACCGGCCCTCGGCCATAACTAAACATAGATTATATTCAACTGCTCAAATTAACACCTAACTGCACTCTGCCATAACTAAACATAAGCTATATTTGACCTCTTTCGAATTAACACCTAACTGGCCCTCGGCCATAACTAAACATAGGTTATATTCGACCTCCTTTGAATTAACACCTAACTAGCCCTCGACCATAATTAAATATAGGACACGTTCGACCTCATTCGAACTTACTTCTACCGGCCCTCAGTCATAATCAAACTTAGGTCTTGGTTCAACCTCGTTCAAACTAACACATGTTGATCCTCGATCGTCATTGAACTTAGGATGTGTTCAACCTTATTCAAGCTAAATTATTACGGATAAGAAAATAAAAAATCATACAAGCGCGGACCAAAGAAAAAGATTTAGGTACAAGTAACAAAGTCGGTATTTCATACTCAGAATATTTTACAAAGGCTTGTAAAGACGCCTACAAAAAATGCACAAGTTTACAGCAAAATAAATGAAGGAAAAAGAAAATTATTGGTTGCCACTAGGACCATCAGTGCCATCGTCTTGACCAGCTTCCCCCTTACCGTCACAACCGCCCTCAGGGTACGTGTCCTCATACCAATCGTGCTCTTCAATCTGACCCACATCCGCGTCACTATCATCGTCACCGGCCTACGACATAGCAGGATCATATCCACAAATAATTCGAGCTTCACGGGCCTTAACACGAGCATATTAGGGTTTACTGGGGATATGTCCTATATAAAGAGGACAAAAGAGAAGGAAAAAGGGTATGTAATATTCAGGGGATAAGAACGGATCTCTAAAAAAGATTCTCTCTCTCTAGAAAAGATACAGACATTACATTTTCATCAAGATCCTTGTTCGTATTGTTCTATACTTTTCCATCAGATCCGAGAATAGTTCGAACATTCTAAGATTTATCTGTCATTCATCATTGTTAGGAGGAACAATCATCTAGTTCATTCTTCATTGGGCGAATCACTCCTCCTATTTACTTAAATGTCATTTATTGCTAGTTACTCCTCCATTATTGCTCATACTTTTTGGAATATATAATGCATGTTATTGTCAATCTCCCACTAGATATGTCCCGTATTACCCACACTTTCAGGATACGCATATAAAGATATTATCATTAACTAGATTTAACCCATCATTATATAAATATAATAGTTTTAACCAAAAGTTATACTTTTTGGTCAAAAAATACCTCTTTATCATTGGCTTCCTCATCATCGTCGAGGACCACCGTGGCTGGCTCAGTTGGTGTTTTATTCATTCTCTTCTCTTGAGTCCCAACCGAAGAGGAACATCTCCTCTTTGGTTTCTTATCCTTGGGCTGAGGACCCCCCGAGAGGAAGCACCCTCCCCAAAGCCTCGAGAAGATCCACGAGCCTTGCTTCGATTGAGGACATTCTGCAACACCCTCTTGGCCTCCTTGGGGTCGTAAACAACGTCGACAACTGGGCATACACAGAACCCCTCAGAAGCCATATACAAGAAAAAGACGATTAGTAAATTGCTCTTAAACTATGAAGATTGAACGAAAGAGGAATTTTGCTCACCATAGTTCTTAGCTCTCCTCCCGTATTTGGGAGACTTTTCTTTCCACCATCGGGATTCTGGAGTCATAATATCCAACATTTTCTGAACCCATCGGTCCATACTATGAACCCGTGGTGGTTCCCAGCAAGTAGTTGAAATGAAGGAAGTTGTTGGTAGTAAACGCCCACGCTAGTATACGTGATCGTAGAAAGTAATATAATGTTAAATCGAATGTCAAACCCACAAGGACTTGCGTAGACTACTTGCTAAATCACTCTAATTGTTATTTAATTAAGCCAA
>ML364793.1:0-43713 GCA_005239505.1 Nicotiana paniculata | reverse complement strand
AATTCAAGTTAGCCAAATCTAGGATCAATTAGGACTTTTAAGGTTGTAATGTATGCTAAGGGATGGGTAGGATATATTTAGGAATAGCGACTAACCCTCCTAATCACTTTAATGCACTACCTTCACAACTCAACACATATTCGTCTCAACAAATTCTCTTGTCACAATTCATATTCAACATAACCCTTTTTCAATTAAGAACTTCTATAAATTTCACTAGCACAAATTAATAAAAACTTGGAGGTGTGTATCTTTTTGTACATACTTTTACTATCATTTTTTTTTCTTTCTTTTCTACGCACACTCCATACATGAAAGTTCATTGGCTAAAGACTTTTGAATACAATTCTTAGTGCACTAACATGACTTTACATGGCTCCACTCCAAAGTTAATCCCCAATATCTCACCTTACTTCTTTTAGCGACTAAGTGCCTTAGGAGAAAAAGGTGCAAAAATCTCAATTTAAGGGAAAGCAGAATGTATGTCATAACCTAATATGCCGGCATCAAACATGTCATGGGGTATTTCTAAGTTAGTCAGCTTCTTCCTAAATACCCTAAAAAAATTTAAAGTGCCCGGTTCATGGTACACCCTTGGAAAAGAATCGTTGCCCAAAGAAAAACCAAGGGATATTACCTACCTATCCTAAAAAAAATAAAAAATCTTTTTGGAATTTTTAAATTGGACTTTATCCCTCAAGAAAATTGTCAAACAGATCCATCGTTGGGAAAAAATCTTTTTGGCGTTTTTAAATCGGACTTTATCCCTCAAGAAAATTGTCCAACAGATCCATCGTTGGGAAAAATCCGAGATTTTTCTCAAAAACAATAATTTTATTCAATTACACCTCAGAGAGTAGTTTCACCACCCTACACTTATGTTATGCATAGTCCTCGATGCCTGATCACAAAGAAAAACATTAAAACAAGGGTGAGAAATACTCCCTGAGACGCCCTCGGGCATAGCCCGGACATGATTCTCAATCTTTAAAGTCGGGATGACCCCACACTTAAGCTCAAACATTGCCCCTCAGCTTCAACTTTTTGGGTGCTCAGACTTCCCCTACTCTGCAAAATAAAAATAACACAAAAATGACACTAAAAAAAAAATAATGAAAAGATATACAGGCTGGGTTTCCTCCCAACAAGCGCCTTATTTATAGTCGTGGCACGACTTTGCTACTTCACCACTTTTCCTTTCACTTTGAGGATATGAATTGCGTCCCCANTGGGTTGCCTCCCAACAAGCGCCTTATTTATAGTCGTGGCACGACTTTGCTACTTCACCACTTTTCCTTTCACTTTGAGGATATGAATTGCGTCCCCAATTTTGCATCAATTTTTTTGTCACATTCATGGGGTGGTGCTATAACAATGAAGGAACCAAACCGTAGGTATCCCATCTTGCACTTCTTGGCCTTTAGGTGAGGGATGTCATTTTGTCTCCTTGGCATCACAAATTTCAGAATATAAACACTTTGTTCCTCATCCATTGACTCCTCTATATGCTCGACTGGATCAATTCCCATGTCACCAACCAAACACAATGTTGAAAAGTGTTTAGAATGAGGTCCAATACGCTCCAATTCAAAAACTGCATTATTTTTTACATCCTCTATTTTATACTCTTCATCAACCTTGACATCATTAATAATTTGGTCGAATATTTGGATTTCCTCTTTTCGCTCCACAAGCTGGCCAGTATCCACAAATATTGATGGTAGGACATCAGACACCTCAACCTTTTTATTCAATTGAGCCTGCAGGTAATGGATATCTGATCCAAATTGGTCTATCTCTTGCTTTAGCTCAGTTCTTCCTTCTATTAGTTGCTTTGTCATATTTGAAATACCATCACGAAGAAACTCATGAGATTTTATTAGTTGAGCTTGTTCCTCTAGCCAAGATTAGCTCATTATATCTGCTTCTTCAAAATTATCTTCTGGTGGGAACTCGCTCTCTTCGTCGAGTTGAGGTTCTTCTTTGAAATTGACCATTAATTCATCCATTCTAGCCTGGAGTCTTTTGATAGCTAAGGCGTCAAGAACTTTTGCTCGGCTATCATGTTCTGTTGCTCCGCTGCTTGTCTCATCAAGTCTATAATACGAGTCATGCTTTCCATATCCTCCACTTTCTTGCTCCTATCAAACTCATTAACATTATTAGAAACATTACAATAAAAGCTCTGAGAAGGATAATAAGAATTAGGACAACCATCCCAATGGCCACTTTGACAACCACACACATTACAAAAATTTCAAACATTAGATTGAGATGAACAATATTTCCGCATGTGTGGTCCTCCACAATATGGACAAGGATCGTCATATTAAGAATAACCACTATTCGACCAATTATTATTCCAAGATGCCATGTCAAGAAAGATAATAAGATATTGAATTAAGATACAAATAAAAAAAAAAAAAAAAGCTTAAATAGACAAAAGTAAAAATTCAATCTGGTAAAATAGTTAATTTCTAAGTCCCCGGCAACGGCGCCAAAAACTTGTTGGTCCCAAAACGCATACGCAAGTATACGTGGTCGACAAGTAATATAGGATTATAAGTCCAGATATCGTACCCGCTGAGACTTGTGATTAACTATCAACTAAATTAAACCCAAACAATTAATCTATTCAAGCGAACACTAAAGTATGAATATTTACCTAAAATTAATTTAGAATAGTAAACTATGAAATTAAAGAAACAAATGGGCGAGATTAGACACGAATTCAATAAGAGCCGATATTCTAGAGCTATGGGTTAGTAAAAAATCCTGTTGAGTTTTTCACTTAAATCGTCTGATTAATTTATCTGGTTTATTGATTGACGAGGTTAATATTGCTCGTAGCCTTCTTCCGAAGTACAACTCGCCTATTCAAGATAACCTAACTCCTATATTCCTTTGAAATTAGGATTAACAAGAACACATTAATAATTCTCGTATAATAATCAAGCAACGCGATTAGGTATATTTCTATCCTAACCGCAAATCCTCTCCCCTAAAGGGTTAAGATCTTGCTCTACCCAATCTTATATGCAATCTAGAATTCCCTCGCCCGAGTTCAATCCTAGATTCATAGATAGTATTCAATTGGTAATCAAGAAATCAAATAATTAAGCGCAAGATAGAATAAATAAACCAATATGATAAAATAATAAGAACATTCAAGCTTCAAACTACAACGTTCATTTAGCACCCAAAACTCTAGAACTAATGAACTATAAAATTACAGGAAGAGAAGAGAAGAAAAACTAGGTAGAAGCCTCCTTCAAGCGTGGTGTGTGTTCCTCCACGTCAAATCCCCCACGTGAATTCCCCCGCAAAGTTGTGTTTTTGGGTCTATTTATATGTTTGGGATAAACCCTAAACGTGTAGGAGACTTCTATTCAAATCGGGAAACACTTAAAACCTTCAAAACTCAGAATTGACTAGACCAGGGACCCCCGACGTTAAGCCCCAAGCGACAGCTATAGCCTGGGTGGGCCAGGCGTTTGGGCTCTAACGCCCCACTATAGCCTGGGTAGGCCAGGATTTAGGGGCAAAACGCCCCACTATAGCCTGGGGAGGCCAGGATTTAGGGGCAAAACGCCCGGCTATGGCCTGGGTCACTCCTTTTCGACTCTTGAGCGTATTTTTAACGTTTATGCACCCATTTAGCTCACCTATCATCTCCAATTCACCTACACATGAAATAGACTCCATTATGCACATATAACGTGTATTTTTATCACAAAAGCACATAAAGTGTAAGGTACATGATGCTTAAAACTATGAATTCTAGCCACACATCAGAACGCACGAGCAAGTCTGTATGATTTTTTAGACTTGCGTGCATATTTGGTTTAGATCCCGAGGGCTCGAGTGATTTTCGGGTAGTCTACGGGATGTTTTAAACTTAGAATTATCTGTTGTTTTTGCTGTTGTGGGGCACAGTCAATTTGTTCTTCGCGTTCACGTTACTCCATTCGCGAATGTGTAGAGTAGAATTTGCACTGGGGTCATTTTTTGCTATGCGAACGCGTGGCCCTAGACGCGAACGTGAAGCATTGGGGGAAGACCCTTCGTGAACGCGATCAGACCATCGCGAACGCACAGGGTTAAGTGGGCCTGGGGAGGGGACCTGTTTCCTTCTATGCGAACGCGGTCAATACCCTGCGAACACGAAGGCCACTAGGCCTAGCTCTATGCAAACGCATTCGTTCCCCCGCGAACGCGAAGGAATTTGGTCCAGTTCCCTCCACAAACGCAGTAGGCCCATCGCGATCGCGATGAAGGCTTGCCCAGCTATATAAAATCAATTTAAAAAACGGGCAGAACCTATTTTCTTTATATTTTCGAACTTCAAAGACCTAGAGGCGATTTTCTTCACACAAATTCATCCCTAAAGTGTTGGTACACAATTCTAAACTCTTCTCTTTCAATTAACCAAAGTTTTTCATCACTTTTCAATACAAATTAAAAGTTTTCATGGGAGAAATTGAGGGGTTTGGGTAGAATTAGGGAATTTTGTAAAAATCAAATTTTGACCTCGAATTGGGGTTGGATTTTGACATTAATTGCATATTCGGGCTCGGGGGTGAATGGGTAAACGGAATTTGGTCCGAACCCCGAGCTTGGATCAAGCGGGCCCGGGGTCGGTTTTAAACCTTTTTTGAGAAAATTTAGGAAAGCAATAATTTTTCAGTAAAGTCACTTCCTTTAGCACAAATTAATGATATTAAACTAATTATGATTAGATTTGAGAGGGTTAGAGACAAATTCTAAAGGAAAAGCGATAATTGAGCAATGACTGGCCTGCGAATTTGAGGTAAATATTTGGTCTATCCTTGACTTGAGGGAATAGGAATCCCAAATTAAATGCTATGTGAATTTGAATGTGTGTGGTGTATAGATGAGGTAACGAGTATCTATGCACCACCAAATTACTTGTTGAGCATGGTCCCTTCCCTGTTTCCAATTTAATTGATCCCTAGTTTAATTGTTTTATGATCATTGATGCCTTCATGTCTCATCAACTTGTTGTTAAACATTGTTTCAAGTATTTTAATAGTGTTACTTGTTCTTTAGTCACATTGTGGTACACCTGGTTGTTTGTATTACATTATACATTTCGGTTGGTTTCGCTGTGTAGTGATAATTTATGAAGTTTCTGAAGAGTACAGTTTTCTGTTTATGATAATTGAGATTTAAGTATTATGAAAGGCTTGGAATATAATTTGTGAAATTTTATTATAAATAAAAAGATGAAATGTGATTTGTCTGGTGGGAGCGGGTTGCACGCCACAACAAGGAGTGATAAGGGTGGACAAGTGGGATCAGGTTGCACGCTGCAATAGGAGAAATAAGGGTGAATATATATATATATATATATATATATATATATATATATATATATATATATATAGGGAGGAGAAATAAGGGTGTACATGTGGGATCGGGTTGCACGCCGCAACAAGGAGCAATAAGGGAGAATATTCATGTTTTACTGTTTATAAAATAAAGGCTGGAATACTCATTGTTTTATTGTCATTATTTCATATTCTGCTATTACTGTTATTTAAAGTGAATCTTGTTCTGTTTACAATTGTTGAGACATAAATATTGTGAAGGGCTTTGACTTAAACTGAGAAAATCTTTTTTATAAAGAGATGTGATTGTCTGGTAGGAGCGGGCTGCACGCCGCAACAAGGAGTGATAAGGGTGGACAGGTGGAATCGATTTCCACGTGATCACGCCCAACTATGCCTTATAAAAAGGACTAAGCGGTCGTTGTCGATCTATTTCGGGTATTAATCCTAGAGTCTAATCCCACAAGGAATTAACCTACCAATCACAGTTATCAGACACACTCAATTCCACGTACTCAACTTCCAAGATATGTTGAATCACAAGTGGTTGTTTTTCTACTAACTATTACTTTATGAAACTAGATTAACTAAAAGCTAACTAAGAATGGGTTGTAAACAATAATGAGACAGATCTAAAGTTATAATTTCCCCTATTGACGGAATCCCCTCCTGCTATGTTTCATATAAATTCGCCTAATCGTCTCTATCGATCATAAGCACTCTTCCTACCGTAAATCTCTCCCGAGTAATTATGACAATTTACTAGACATACTCTCCTGAGTTACGCTAGCTGGCTTTTATTACAGCTTTAAATCCTAGGTTATTGATTCCTCACATACTTTGGGAGTGATGATGTTCAACAACTACCTAAATATGCACTCTCTCCCGAGTAATACATAATAAATAGGCACAGCTAATTGAAGACCCTTTTAATTAACTACAACAAGAACGTAGTTGAACAAATAGATATTAAACTCTTGCAAATCCATATTAACATAGCAAGAGTTTCATCCTTCAACAGGTTCCATCAAAACCTTAGACTAAATGTTTAGCTACTCATAATAAAATAAGACAAAGCAATAAAATAATTCATGATTCTCAAAATAACGTTAAAAGAAGAAGAATGAAAACTCCAATGGTGTCTTGATCTTTCTCCCCACTTGTTCTTGGCTAAAAAATAAGTCTAAAACAAGCTTAGCCTTAACTTGGGCGAGTTTGTTGAGTTTATATAGGGTTAGGATAAGTTTGCCACGATTTGCACTTAAGTCCCTCAATTTTTTTGCCTATCTCCTGGTCGCCCGCGGCCGCGGGTCAACCGCGGCGCGACCGCGGTGGATTAGGCCGATTCTATTTTTCTCCTTAGTCCACCGAGTTCCAGCCGCGGTCCGACCGCGGTCGCGGTGGACTGTTGCCCAGTCTTTCTAGCCTTTTTCTTGCTCGTTTTCATCTGGACTTTTCTCGTTTGGCCTTGTATCTATATATTTGACTCCAAAACACCCCATATTATCTTCCAACTCTGAAGTAACTCCTGCAAAGCAAAAAAACATTAATTAGATCATTTTGTTATCATTTAGCACTTAAAACGTCAATAAAGCATGGTTAACTTCGAGCATAAATAGAATCTACATAACATAATATAGGCTACTATCAACACCCCACACTTAAACCGTTGCTAGTCCTCTAACATCAAAACCATACTTTATACGCCTAATGATCACAAGGTAACTTCCCCACTCCTCGCACCAAGAACAGTTCAAACTAGTAGACTACCTCAACATAACATCTAAACCTCAAGAATGGACTCTCTCTCTAGCTGAGCAATGTCCCTAACCAGCTTTCTTACTCTCAGTCACAGGTCCCAACTTACCTTCCTTTCACGAGTCAAGTGACTTCTCACCACAAAGAGACTTATATCATATTTATGACAATTCACACACTGAGGAATTCAAACAAGTAAGATTTCGCTCACCCTCAGAAAGAAATTCTCATGCCACATAAAACTCACCATAGGCTTTCCCTTAGTATAATACTCAACTAATCGAGCTCCTTTAGTCTAGAATCAAGTAGGACTTTATTTNATATATATATATATATATATATATATATATATATATATATATAAGAATGGATACACCTCCCTAAGCACTTTAATACATTTTTTTCTTCACATTTAACCTCATACTTTTCTCAAACCATTATTCCACCTTTTCAACATTGTGTTATACCCTTTACTTATTTAAGCACAGTTTTTCAAAAGCCATCACCATTTGAGACTTCATTCAGACTCTTTTTTTTTTCATTCCCGGTGGCTTCAAGTATTTATTATCACACCGTTCAGCTTTATCTATATTCTCTTAGTTCCACTCAAAATCCCAACCAACCACCCCGCACTTTAACTTTTTCATGTTCGTTACAACTCAAGTGCTTCTATGAGGTGATAGGGTTCAAAAGATAGTCAATTGAAAAATTGGGTCAAGCTTGTAATGTGGTTGCCAAAGAAAATAAGATTACAGGCTCAAAGGAGTTAACTATGGTATATACAATCAGGTGGGTATAAACGAATATAAATAGGTTCAACAAAGAAACGCCTATATCATTTTCTAGACCAATTAAAGTTACCATTTCGCTCCGTACACACAAGGCAAGTTCTAGGCATTGAATGTTAGCACAAAATACACAAAAGCCTCACTCACACACGGCATATGACTCAGTCAGTTCGGATCATCAGAGACTCTGCTCAAAGTGTTTTCAGCCAAATCAGGAACATGCAATTTAAAGATTTCTTGCTAGAGTCGACTAGTGAGCCTAAGTGTCATGCTATGGAAATCAATATTCAAGGTACTACGTAGTTCAGGGATCCTATTTCTATTCTTCCCCCCGCCCCCCAAGACTTCCTAATTTAAAAAGAAAAAAAACTAACTACACCCGGTTCAGATGGAAACCCTTGGAAAAGAACCGTGGTTTAAAGAAAAACCAAGGGGGAGCTGGTACACTACCTAACAAAAGAAAATCTTTTTGTTTTTCTTTATATTATTTTTTTGTTCGACTTAAGACCCTCAAAAGACCACTCGAGAAGTCCCTCTTTGGGCCAAACCGATGTAATTAACAGCAAATCAGAATACCAAACAAATCAAAATACTACACAAACTATACAAGTGTATAACAACAACAACCATCCCCCTCCCCACACATAAAATTATGGCATGTCCCCATGTCAAAGAAAGTAGAGCAAAAAAAGGTACGGGGACTTCCCTGGTGCTTAGTCTTGATCGGAGAAGGTGCCAGGATTGAGGTGACACGCTCGACCTAACGCCCGGAGCCAACCCATGATCTTTTTCTCGGACCTAGCACTTTGGGTGGCCAAAGTGTCAACTCGAGAAACCAGTTCATTGACTGAAGTGCGTAGGCTAGCCATATCTTGCTCCAAGGCTGTCATCCGGGTACTCCGGCGAGCCCGTGATGGGCCTGCTTCATCAGCAATCTGCACCGGTGGGGCGGAAATATGCATAGCTCCCTCATCATTATCATCAACATCATCATCGTCCTCATCAGCCGCCACAGGCTGGTCCTTCCCAACTGTGATTTTACTAGCCCTGAATGGGGCTTTTTATTGCAATTTCCCATCGTATATGGGGTTTTTCGGAACTCGTAAAGCATGACACAGCCGGGTGACCAGGGAAGGTAAGTATAACCCTTTGCTTGACTTTGTGGACCGAATGAATATTTCATCTTGAATGAGCCGGGCCACATAAAAATCATGGTGGTTGACAAAACACCAAATCGCCACTGCTCTTGGCGCATTAACATCTATCGTATTTCTGGATGGAAGCAGGCGGCTGTTGATGATTGTTAGCCAACACTTAGCTTCCCAATTGAGAGATTGGGAGTTCAAGGTCATTCTTGGCTTGACCCATATTGGCTCCCTACCGGTGACACAAATGGTTTGAACAATTAGGTTCCATGTGACCGATGGCCTCTGATAATCTTGGTAGTAGTCTCTATCTCCGGTGAAGACTGGCAACCTGTACACTCGGCGGATGACCTCAAGAGACACATTCACCGGGGTGTTTCTTACTGTGACTACTCTATCGACATGGTACGGGCAGTTAGCATAGAATTCCCGGACCATCATAACATTGACCTCTTCCAGCTCATCAAAGAAGACATCAAGATGACGTCTCCTCAACTCGTCGTACATCTGTGGGCATTCAACTCTTAACGCAACTCACTCAATGTGCACTTCAGGCACCAACTTCCTAGATGATTTTGCATTATATCTATCTTGAGCCGCTTTGGACACAAAGCGGTTGTTGTCAAACTGGCTCGAACTCGCTTGTGCTCGAGCTCAGAATGACCCACCTGACCCACTGGCTGATGTACCTGTGGCACGTATTTTCCTTGATTGATGCATTGCACCTGACAAATTAAGGGTTACTATTAGTGAGGGTTTGAGATGTGTGACCCAAGGGTGGTTACTCAGACTTCACCACCACTATGATCACATTAACAAGTATAGCTCAATGGGTAATTTCACAAGCGCCTGGTGTGCATTGAACAATGATTTCATAAACTTAGCCCATATAAGTACAAACCCTCCCCCAAATAAACTACAATGACTACACCTACACCACCCCACCACAATCAACTTTACCCCAACAAAAATTTTCTCTTTGTACCATGTTTCACACCAAATCAAGCTAAAAGGAAGAAAATTCTAACATAAAACATGTTACAATTCTACCATTAAATTACACCAAGAAGAAAACCAAAAATAAAACTAAGAGAGAAGAGAGAAATAGGTTAGAGACTTGCTTGAAGATGATGAACACGGGTGTGCTTGGAGNGGGGGGGGGGGGGGGGGGGGAGAAGGGGTAGGTTTAGGTTTAATTAGATTGGAAAAAAGAAAAAAAATATAAAATAAAAAAAATCGTTACTTACCTGGCGTCGGCAGAAAGAGAGTAATCCACCGCGGTCACGGTGGCCCCCGGCAGAACAAGTGCATTCCACCACGGTCGGTCCGCGGTCGCGGTGACTTACTTCCAGACTTTATTTGTTTCTATCACGTTTTTTTACCTTTTCGGAGTTAGTTCTTTCCCCCGATTCTCCACATATGCACCAATCTTCCCCTGTACACTAATAACTGGGTTAATATCATACACATTAAGTACAACAACAATTCAAAAGGGAAAAACAAAAGAAAACATGGGTTTCCTCCCAAGAAGCGATTGATTTAACGTCGCGACACGATGCAGATGAGCGTATTTAAGGCTCGCTCGACCTCTGGGGCTCAGTCAAATGAATCACTGACACATCCTTGACTTCATCCGTGCCCACATATGGTTTCAACATGTTCCCATTGACTCTAAATGTGCGAGAGTCATTTTCTGAGGCGATCTTTATGGCACCCGAAGGAAGCACTTCAACCACACGATCCTAACCATATATAGACTCAACAAAATCGCCCAAGTCTAGGTTAAGCTTGTTTTAGACTTATTTTGGAGGAAAGAACAAGTGGGGAGAAAGATCAAGACACCATTGGAGTTTTCATTCTTCTTCTTTTATCATTATTTTGAGAATCATGAATTATTTCATTGCTTTGTCTTGTTTTATTATGAGTAGCTAAACATGTAGTCTAAGGTTTTGATGGAACCTGTTGAAGGATGAAACTCTTGCTATGTTAATATGGATTTGCAAGAGTTTAATATCTATTTGTTCAACTACGTTCTTGTTGTAGTTAATTAAAAGGGTCTTCAATTAGCTGTGCCTATTTATTATGTATTACTCGGGAGAGAGTGCATATTTAGGTAGTTGTTGAACATCATCACTCCCAAAGTATGAGAGGAATCAATAACCTAGGGTTTAAAGGTGGGATTAGGGATAACGAAACCTTGGGTGCAATCTAAGTGAGCTGTAATAAAAGCCAGCTAGCATAACTCAGGAGAGTATGTCTAGTAAATTGTCATAATTACTCGGGAGAGATTTACGGTAGGAAGAGTGCTCATGATCGATAGAGACGATTAGGTGAATTTATATGAAACATAGCAAGAGGGGATTCCGTCAATAGGGGAAATCATAACCTTAGATCCGTATCATTATTGTTTACAACCCATTCTTAGTTAGCTCTTAGTTAATCTAGTTTCATAAAGTAATAGTTAGTAGAAAAACAACCAATTGTTATTCAAAATATCTTGGAAGTTGAGTACGTGGAATTGAGTGTGTCTGATAACTGTAATTGGCAGGTTAATTCCCTGTGGGATTTGAATCTGGGCTTAATACCCGGAGTATATTGACAACGACCGCCTAGTTTTTTTATAAGGCATATTTGGGCATATTCAAATTTTGGCGCCGTTGCCCGGGAATTAACGATGTTATCAATTACAGTTGAAAGAAGTACAAAAATTCTTAGTGTAGTCAATTTTCTTTACTTTCAATCAATACATTGAATTTTAACATTTGCAAACTTGGTGGTTACAGTTATATGCCTAGAAACTCATCGAGAACTGGTAAAGTGTTTGAAGCATTATCAGATCCCGAGAAAGTTTTCAAGGCCTTGAATCGGGCCAACCGGAAAAACAAACAACAAAACTCAACTGAACAACTTGAACCAGACATGGCAAATCTGGTGAACAATAGAAATATTGGGGATGGCATGGAAGACCCAAATACGTAGGTATTGGAGCCTCTTGTGCCAGAGGCTGCTTTATATGATTGGGCAAAACCCACGGCAGAAAATTTGGCCATAGTGATAGTAGTCCCGCAGATACATGCAGATTCATTCCAAATCACAACCAATATGCTGCATATGTTGGAAAACAAGGGACTATTCTCGGGGTCATACATTGAATATCCCCAACAGCACTTGAAGAATTTCCTGTCAATATGCCAAACACAAAGACAACACAACGTGACTCCAGAAGCAATAAAGATGTTGTTGTTTCCATTCTCTGTGACAGGAGAAGCCCAGACTTGGCTAAATTCACTCCCCATCAATTCCATAAATACTTGGGAGGAGTTGGTCAAGCAATTTGTGAAAAAATTTCATCCACCCAACAAGACTGCTACAAATTGATGAGATCTTGAGCTTCAGACAAAAACCAACAGAAACATTGCAAGAGACGTGGGAAAGATTTAAAGGGCTATTGGTTGTATGTCCACACCATGGTATTCCTTAGCAGATGTTGGGGCATTTTACATGGGACTGGCAGATATTGTAAAAGCTAATGTTGATGCTTCAGCTGGTGGTGCATTCCTGAGTAAGACGTTTAGAGAGAGCAAGATCTTTCTCGACAAGATGTCTTAGAACTCAGGGTGGACAAAAAGAAACGCACCCATCACTCCTATGGTCCACTCAGTGGCGTTAGATCCAGCAAACTGTCTTGCTGAAAATATGGCCACATTAATGACACAAATGAGCATCCTCACTAAAAAGGTGGAAGAGTCAGGTCAGAAACAGCAGGTTCATCTAGTTATTACAACCAATGGAGGCCTTTGTACATTTTGCATCAGTCAGCCATTTAGTAACCAGTGGAGTGCAGAGGGGGATCACCAACACTATCCTGAGGACATGAATTATGTGTCCAACTATGGGGGTCCGAGACTAGGTGGTCAGAAGTGGGGGCAGTAGAATCAGTAATACAGGCCAGCCCAACAGCAGCATAATCACGGTAACATGGGGTCCATGTGACCACAGGGTAATATGGCACCTTACCAAAGGCCACAGGGCTATCACAACCAGAATCAACAGCAGGGGTATCATCCACCTCAACATCAACATAATGGGAGACATGAAGACGGGTTCGCCAGGCTTGAGGCAATGATGCAGCATATGATTGGGTCTAATGCAAAAATAAGTGAAATAGTAGATTCACAGCTATAAAAAATATTGAGGTCCAACTGGGTCAGATTTCGATGTCACGGAATCATCGTCCTCATGGGACGTTACCTGTAGACACTCAGGTAAATCCAAAATATCATGGCCCGAAGCAGCTGATGGCAGTGAGTCTACGTAATAGTAGAGTCCTGGAATTGGAGCAAGAGAGGACTCGAGAAAACAGACATGTTGAGACACTCGTGCCAGTTCCTATTGAGCTAGATAACTCAGCAGGATTGACTGAGGTGACAGTGCATCATGCACAGGAAGATGCCAACAAACAAAATGAGGTTGAGAAAGAAGCTGAGACAACACAGGAACCGATAATGGAGGCAACGCCTTAAAAAGAGAAAGACCAAATCACAGGGAAGAAGCGACCTCCAGCACCATTCCCACAGAGACTAGCCAAATATAAAAAAGATGAGCAGTACAAGAAGTTCTTGGACATGTTGAAGCAAATTCAGGTAAATATTCCATTAATTGATGCCTTAAAAGAAATGTCTGGCTATGCAAAAATGATGAAGGACTTGATGTCCCGCAAGTTTGATTTCCAAGACTTGGCCACAATGACTCTAACTCAGACATGCAGTGCTGTTGTAACAAGACCCATTGCTGAGACATTGTCAGACCTAGGGAGTTTCAAAATTCCTTGCACCATAGGTAACTTTTGTTTTGCCAAGGCACTATGTGATTTAGGGGAAAACATAAATCTTATGCCCATAGCTATCTATAAAAGGCTTTGGATTGGACGAGCTAGACCCACGTTGATGTTGTTGCAGCTGGCTAACAGAACTATAAAGAGGCCCTCAGGTATTCTTGATGACGTGTTGGTACATGTAGGGAAATTTGTGTTCCCTGCAGACTTTGTAATTCTGTACTGTAGGGTGGATGAAGAAATTCCCATAATATTGGGAAGGCCATTCTTAGCCACGGGGCGATCTCTGATTGACTACGAAACTGGAGAACTCAAGATGAGGTTGAATGATGAAGAGATAACGTTCAACGTGCAGAAATCTATGAGGCGACCAAGTGAATTCGCCAATTGTTCTTTAATTGATGCCGTGGATGTAATCCTGGAAGAGGATGATGAGAACTTAAACATTGAGGACCCTCTAGCTGCATGTCTGATGAATTTATATGAGGTGAATGATGAAGAATTGGTGAAATGGGTGCTTGCTCTTGAGGGCAAAGGTTTTTGGAAGAGATCATTCGAATTCAAGCCCCTACACTTAGAGAAAAAGGAAACTCTTCCAGCCAAGCCATCCATAGATGAACCACCAAAGCTGGAGTTGAAGCCACTGCCCGCCCATCTCAGGTATGCATTCTTAGGACCTAACTCTACATTACATGTTATCATCTAGTTTGTTAGATGTGCAGGCAAAACAACTTTTGCAGGTACTGACAGAGTGCAAGACTGCCATTGGGTGGACCATGACAGATATTAAGGGGATCAGCCTGGCATTTTGTATGCATAAAATTCTGCTGGAAGATGGGTACAAACCTTCCAGAGAACACAAAACAAGGCTAAACCTCAATATGAAGGAAGTGGTGAAGAAAGAAGTCATTAAGTGGTTAGATGCAGGAATCATCTTCCCCATTTCTGACAACAACTAGGTTAGCCCAGTGCAATGTGTTCCTAAGAAGGGTGGAATGACGGTGGTGAAAAATGATAAAAATGAACTGATCTCTACACGAACCGTCACATGCTGGAGAGTTTGCATTGATTACAGGAAGCTCAACTTAGCCACCCGGAAAGACCACTTCCCACTTCCTTTCATTGATCAGATTCTTGACAGATTAGCAGGGAGGTCCCACTTCTTTTTTCTGGATGGGTACTCAGGATACAATCAGATCTCCATCGCACCAGAGGACAGAGAGAAGACCTCATTCACATGCCCTTATAGGATCTTTGCTTTCCGGAGGATGCCCTTTGGCCTATGCAATGCACCCACCACATTCCAAAGGTGCATGATGGCCATATTCACAGACATGGTAAAGACATAATGGAGGTGTTCATGGATGATTTCTCAGTGGTGGGAAACTCATTCGATGAGTGCCTTAAAAATCTGACCTGAGTTTTGAAAAGGTGCATTAAGACTAACATGGTACTTAATTGGGAAAAGTGCCATTTCATGGTACAAGAAGGAATAGTCTTGGGACACCTGTATCAAGCAAAGGCATTGAGGTGGATCGTGCGAAAGTTGATGTGATAGCAAAGCTTCCATCTCCCACATTTTTCAAAGCAATCAGGAGCTTCCTCAGGCACGCCGGTTTTTATCGGAGATTCATAAAGGACTTTTCAAAAATTGCTAACCCTCTGTGTAAATTGTTAGAAAAAGGATCACCCCTTTGTTTTTTCTGATGATTGCAGGGTAGCATTCGAGGAATTGAAGAAGAAGCTAGTCACAACACCCATCATTCATGCCCCTGACTGGGAGAAACCATTTGAGCTAATGTGTTACGCAAGTGACTAAGCAGTGGGAGCAGTTTTAAGACAGCGGAAGGATAAAATAATGCACCCAATTTACTACGCAAGTAGAACGTTGAGTGTAGCGCTGCTGAACTACACTATAATGGAGAAAGAGATGCTGGATGTGGTCTTTGCATTTGACAAGTTCAGATCGTACCTGATTGGCTCAAAGGTAATTGTATATACTGATCATGATGCTCTCAGGTACCTGATCGAAAATAAGGAGTCAAAATCGCACCTGATTCATTGGGTGCTGCTGCTGCAAGAGTTCAACTTGGAAATCCGTGACCGTAAGGGCACGGAAAATTAGGTCGCTGACACTTATCGCGACTGGAAGGAGCTGAAAAATCAGTTGAGGTAGAGGGTATTCTGGAAACCTTTCCATACGAGCATCTACTCGCCACAAGACTTGAGGAAGTGCCATGGTATGCAGACATTGCAAACTACCTGGCAAGCGGTATAGCTCCCTATGACTTTTCCTCTGTCCAAAAAAAGAAATTTTACCGTGACTGCCGCATATATTACTGAGATGAACCTTATCTGTTTCGGATTTGTGTTGACAATATGATCCGGAGGTGTGTCCCCGAGATAGATCAATCTTCTATTTTGCAGGCATGTCATGCATCGGCATATAGCAGACATTTTGGAGGAGTAAGGGCGGGCGCGAAAGTTCTAGAAGTGGGGTTCTACTGGCCAACTGTGTTTAAGGATGCACATCTATGGGTCAAGGGCTGTGATGAATGCCAGCAAACTGGAAACATTTCCAGTCGCCATGAGATGCCCATGAACCCAATTCAGGAGGTTGAAGTGTTCGATGTTTGGGGAATAGACTTCATGGGTCCCTTCGTCAGTTCCTATGGCAATAAGTACATACTTGTTGCTGTAGATTATGTGTCCAAATGGGTGGAAGCTGCAGCACTCCCCACCAACTATGCAAGGGTGGTGATTGGGTTTTTGAAGAGAATATATTCACCTGTTTCGAGACCCCAAGAGCCATAATCAGTGACGGAGGCACTCACTTCTGCAATACACCACAAAGTGGCAACTACATACCATCCTCAGACCAATGGGCAGGTCGAAGTATCTTATAGAGAGATAAAGAGTGTGTTAACCAAAACAGTGAATGCCACAAGAACAGATTGTGCAAAAAAATTGGATGACGCACTCTGGGCCTATAGAACTGCTTTCAAAACACCCGTTGGCATGTCGATATACAAGTTGGTATTTGGAAGGGCCTGTCACTTGCCAGTGGAGTTAGAACATAGAGCGTGGTGGGCGCTGAGCCAACTGAATTTAGACATAGAAGCCGCGGGTACCAATAGAGTCACGGAATTGCACGAACTGGATGAGTTCTGTTACCTTGCTTTTGAAAGCACAAGGTTATACAAAGAAAGAATGAAGAGGTTTCACGAAAAGAATATTGCTGAACGGAATTTCAAACTCGAAAATATGGTCCATCAAAATCTTAGACTAAATGTTTAGCTACTCATAATAAAACAAGACAAAGCAATAAAATAATTCATGATTCTCAAAATAATGATAAAAGAAGAAGAATGAAAACTCCAATGGTGTCTTGATCTTTCTCCCCACTTGTTCTTGCCTCCAAAATAAGTCTAAAACAAGCTTAACCTTGACTTGGGCGAGTTTGTTAAGTTTATATAGGGTTAGGATAAGTTTCCCACGTTTTGCACTTAAGTACCTCAATTTTTCTGCCTATCTCCAGGTCGCCCGCGGTCGCGAGCCAACCGCGGCGCGAACGCTGGTGAATTAGGTCAATTATGTTTTTCTCCTTTGTCCATCGCGGTTCGACCGCAGTCGCGGTGGACTGTTGCCCAGTCTTTCTAGCCTTTTTCTTGCTCGTTTTCATCTGGACTTTTCTCGTTTGGTCTTGTATCTACATATTTGACTCCAAAACGCTCCATATTATCTTCCAACTCTTAAGTAACTCCTGCAAAGCACAAAGACCTTAATTAAAGTATTTTGTTATCATTTAGCACTTAAAACATCAATAAAGCATGGTTAACTTCAAGCATAAATAACATCTACATCACATAATATAGGCTATTATCAGCACGCCGCAACATGAGAAATAATGTTGATATATATAGAGAGAGGGGCAATAAGAGTGGACAGGTAGGAGCGGGTTGCGCGCCGCAACAAGAAGAAATAAGGGAGGACATTTATGTTTTACTGATTTTTAAACACAAGGATTTGAAAACTTAGTGTTTTACTTTATTGTTTATCATATTATGTACTTTCGGTTGTTTCAAAGTGGAATTTGGAAATTTGAAAAGTTATGTGGGAATTGGTTATAGCTGAGACCTGGAAAAGGTGGCTGAGCTATTTTATTCATTGCTGCAAATTATTGTTTTGTTAGGTTTAGAATTTCCTTCTTGCTTTATTATATATTGTTCATAGGTTTATTGTTAATGCCCCGCCGTAGCCTCGTCACTACTTCGTCGAGGTTAGGCTCGGCACTTATTCAGTACATGGGGTCGGTTGTACTGATACTATACTCTGCACTTATTGTGCAGATCCAGGTATCTGCCAGAGTTGAGTCTCGATTAGTAGCTGAGTATTTACATGGAGACACGGGGTAGATCTGCTGGCGTCCGCAGATTCCTGGAGTCTTCCCTTGTTATTTAAATTGCTGTTTTATTTCATTCAAAACATAGATATATTTCTTTCAACCCATTTATTTGTAGTACTCTTTAGTAGTTCGTGAATTGTGACACCAGACCCTAGGTAGTTATACATTTTAGTAGTAGTTCGTGGTTCGTATCATTTTTTTTCAAATATTATGCATGAAGTCACTTATTGAGAATTATCAGATTTCCTATTTATTTTAAATTGTTCTATTGTGTTAAGTAAACTTTAAAAGGAAATGGTTAGTGAACTTCTAACATTGACTTGCCTAGCAAGTATTTTGTTAGGCGCTATCACGATCCCGTGAGTTGGAAATTTGAATCGTTACAGACGCTTTAAGCAGACAAAGAAACTAAAACGTGTAATCAATTTCAACATGAATCCTATTTTACCAAATTATTCTAATTCAAAGTCCTTATGATTTTTACCTTTCGTAATCACATGATCACATCTCACAATTGTAGTGAAGTTGAAATCATGTCCAAGATATTAGGAAAATATTAAACAATAAGAAAATTAAGATTTTAAAGTCTTAATATTAGGACTTCATACATATTTTTTAAATAAGAAAATATTTAATAATTAAATTTTAGTCAGTTGTAAAGTTTTAAATATTAGAAAAATAATTTAAATGACTATGTTGTCTAGTGTGAATCTAATTTTAGAGTGTAAAAATGGCTAACCGCATTTTCCTAAGTGCATTCATGCTTTTAATAGTACTAGCTTTAGTGTACGTATGTTGCACGTGCATTCTGCGTATATTAATAAAATCTATATCTATATCTATACTATATTAAAAGTCCGAGGGCTCTTAGCGAAATATCGTTCACTTTTTTTACCCTTTAAAATTAGATTTCACATTAGACAAAATAGTCATTTATATTATTTTCCTAATATTTTGGACTCTGAAATCAACTAAATTTTAATTGTTATATCTTCCCTTATTGAATTCGATCCTATAATTTAGGAGTTAAAATTCACTTTTAATTTACCTCAAATAAGGAAAAGAGCCCCTTTGTTTTACAGCAGTATTATTCATATATTCTACGTTAGTCGATGTATACAAGAACTTCCTTTTACGTAGTTACTATAAATCTAGTAACTAAGCATAAAAATGATATGCTTTATAATATTGCAACACGTATTATATTTATGATATATGTCTTTATATTTAATATAATTACTGAATCATAATTAAATAATATATATTTTCACCTTTTTGTCACTTAATCGTGATAAATTAGTATAGTTTAATATTTGTACATTGACAAATGATTTTTTCTCTTTTCAAAATATTTACCGCGATTGAGAACTTCTTTGTGGAACTATTTGTCCTTATTGAGTTCAATATTCTTCATTTTCAAGACTTGCACTTTAATTTTATAATTCAAACATAATTTTCAATAAAATATTTTTAAATTTTTTAAAATTTTATACTCATTTAGACAAGGTACACGCGTAATGCGCATATTATTGACTAGCACTATATAAAATAGAACATGACTATGTGGGCGTTTGGACATAAGAATTGTAAAATTCCAAAACAAAAGTGAAAGTTTTTTCAAGTGAAAATGGTATTTGAAAATTAAAGTTGTGTTTGGGTATGAATATAATTTTGGGTTGTTTTTGAAGTTTTGTGAGTGATTTGAGTGAAAATTTTGAAAACTAACTTTTTAGAGTTTTTCAAATATTCGAAAAATTCCAAAATTCATCTTCAAGTGAAAATTAAAAATTTTATGGCCAAACATTAATTTTAAGAAAAAGTGAAAAAATTTCGAAAAAAATAAAAAAATTCTTATGTCCAAACATGCTCTATGTTCTAACTTCTATATAGGAGCAATCAATATGGTTTTCCTCTGATATAATACAAATCAAGAAGAGTCAAGGACTGTGATCAACAAAGATATCAATTCGTTGCCTTCAAGGCTTAACAATTACCATCGCCATGATAAGCAACAGAACAACAATATTTCATTCAACTCAACTTTGTTCAGATATCAATAAGTTTCAGAAGAATTAGAAAAAATAAATCACATAAAACACGATAAGAAAAGAAATTAGAAAGACGCTTCAAAGTATAATCTTATCGAATTACTCATAGCTAAAAGAATTACAAATGTTTAGTATGCCTGAAGCAATAAAAGAGACTATCGATGACAAAGACGATAAATTCGTCCTCTGGTGTTCGCTAGATGATTTGCTATGATATCCTTGAACTACAATATTTGACTCCAACGTGTTCATATTCATGTGGAATTGACTCCTAAACCTAAAAGGAGTTCTAAATGCACGAAAATTTCCTACTTTAATTTTTCTATTTTTATTTTTGTTTAGAAATATCTTATGTTAATGTTAAATAAGAAAGAATTTAATATATAAAATATAATTAATTTTGAAGTCCTAAATATTAAAAAAATAACTTCAATTACGATTTTATCCAATATGTAATATGTTTTAAAGTGTAAAAAAGGGCGAACGATATTTCGCTAAAGGCCTTCGTGCTTTTAGTATAATATAGATAGATAAAGAAAAATATTTTTATATGTATAATAATAAGTTTAAATTTCAACTTTCTCATTAATCATTAATAAACTCTTTCTCGTAAAAGTAATATGACATATTTAAAACCATAAGATTTAGAAGGTACTTTTGGTATGGTACAATTTAAAGTCACAATATTCAAAAGTCTTCTTAATATTTCGTGTATAATCAAAGTGAAACATATAAAAAAGAGACTGAGGGAATAGTATTTTTAACCTAGAAGACCTTCTTAGGATAAAAGACTGTCAGGACCCAGTTTCTCCTACTGTGAGCTGTGTGACGACACCTAGTCTCTAAGACTGGGTAACCCTATTATTGCGAAAATGAAAGAAAAATATAAAGATAAAACCCAACAGATGAAATTAATAAGCAGAAATAATGCCACTCGGCATATACAATTATCATCACTCCCAAAATCCGGAATGTCGCCAGCCACAAGCTTCTAACAGTCTCTAAAGCTCTATACATAAATGATTGAAGAAAAATAGGGGAAAATTCTACATAAGGGGATAGAAGGGGACTCCGAGGTCTGTGGACGCGAGTAAATGTACCTTGAAGTCTCGTAAAGCAGCAACCACACACTAGACTCGAGGGTGATAGCTTGTACGTGGATCTGCACTCGGAAAACATGTGCAGGAAAGGGAATGAGTACACTACAATGGCACCCAGTAAGTGCCAAGCCTAACCTCGGTCGAGTAGTGAGGAGGTCAGGTCAGGGCCCTACTGGTATAAATATAAAGAAATAAGACGGAAAGAAATATCGCAGTAAAATAATTACAAAAGTTCAACAAGAATGGAAATCAATGATAGTCTACAACTCATAACACAATAAACATGGGGATCTCCCGGGATACCGTCCCGTAGTCCCAAAGTAAATATGCAGTATAGGGGGATTTCCTGAAATACCGTTCGGTAGTCCCAAAGTAAATATGCAGTGCTGGGGGATCTCTCAGAATACTGTTTCGTAGTCCCAAAGTAAATATGCAGTACAGGGGGATCCTTCGGCATACGCTCCGTAGTCCAAAAGTAAATATGCAGTTTTGGGGGATCTCCCGAAAAACCGTTCCGTAGTCCCAAAGTAAATATGCAGCTCAACCATTAAACACAACAATTACAACAAGAATTTTACCGTTTAGTCTAAGTTCAAACCAAGGAAAACATGAATTTCACTAAACATTATGCACAAAATTCAAATAGGCAGTCAAAACATGTAGGCATGCTTTTCTAATCTAAACAAGGTAATTACATATGCTAGTGCAGTTCAAACAAGGGAAAAATAGGTTTTGATTTAGTGAAAATGGAGTTTTAAAACAACTAGCCTGTGTACGTACTCGTCACCTCACATACACGACGCTCATATATCAAACAGTACCAAAATCATAAGGGGAAGTTCCCCCACACAAAGTTAGGCAAGTCACTTACCTCGAACCAAGCTCAATCAATCCGAAACCACGCTCTTGCCACGAGTATCCAACTCCGAGTGGCTCAAATCTAATCAAATCAATTACATAATGTAAATATAGCTGCAAGTAACTAATCTAGCTAATGAAATCGAAGCTAAGGCAAGGAAATATAAAAATGCCCAAAACGTTTCCTCGGGTCCACATCTCGCAACCGGGTAAAAGTTACGAATTTAAAACACCCATTCACTCACGAGTTCACTCGTACAAAAATCATCCAAATTCGAAACCTAAATCCCTCTCAAAACTCATAAATTCGATTGGGGAACTTTCCCCCCAAATTCTCACTTTCTCACACAAATTCCTTGATTAAATGAAGAAAATAACAATATAATTATGAAATGCGATCAAAATAGGATTAGGAATCTTTACCTAATTATTTACTCTTCAAATCCCATGAAAAATCGCCTTCTCCCAAGCTCAAAATCGAATTTGTGTGAAATGAGCAATAAACCCTCGATTCTGCCCTTTTTCTGCCCAGCGATCTTCGCACTTGCGGGCCATGGGTCGCACCTGCGATGCCGCACCTGCACAAAATACCTCGCAGGTGCAAATATGACTTATGAGGGCTGGGCCCGCATCTGCGGCAAGGGGGCCGCACCTGCGCGTGCGCGCCTGCGGAACACTGTCCACTCCTGCGGACTTCCTCCGCGCCTGCGAGTTCTTAGGCGCATCTGCGGGCATCGCATATGCGGTACTTCCCTTGCACCTGCGATCCCTGGTAAAGCCTCCAAGTTCTGCATCTGCGCTACAATCTTCCGCACGTGCGATCCTGCACCTGCGGCCTCCCCACTGCAGGTGCGAAAACACTAGAAGCCTAGAACTCCAGCAACTTTCCTATGTTCAAATTTTATCTGTGAAGCATCCGAAAATCACCCGAGGCCCCCAGGACCTCAACCAAACATACCAATCAATCCTAAAACACCATACAAACTTATTCAAGCCTTCAAACCACATCGAACAACATCAAAAACATGAATTATGCACAGATTTAAGCCTAATGAACTTTGAAATTTCTAAATTCTATAAACGACATCGAAACATATAAATTCTCGTCTGAATGACCTCAAATTTTACACACAAGTCAAAAATGACACTACGAATCTACTCCCACTTCCGAAATTTCATTCCGGGCTCGATATCAAAATTTCCACTGCCGATTGGTCACCAAAATTCCAACTTTTTCCAATTCAAGCCTAAATCTACTACGGACCTCCAAATCACATTCCGGATGCGCTCCTAAGTCCAAAATCACCTAACGGAGATAATGGAACCATAAAAATTCAAATCCGAGGTCGTTATACATAGGTCGACATCCAATCAACTTTTCCAAATTAAGCTCCCAAATAAGAGACTAAGTGTCTCAATTCGTTTCAAAAGCCAACACGAACCCTCACAGCAACCCAAAATAGTAGAATAAGATACGGGGAAAGCAATTAATAGGGGATCGGGGCTCTAACTCTCAAAACGACCGTTCGGGTCATTGCATCCTCCCCCTCTTAAAACAATCATTTGTCCTCGAACGAGTATAAAGACAAACCTGAAGCTGTGAAAAGATCAGGGTAACGATTGCGCATATCCCGCTCAGTCTCCCAAGTCTCCTCCTCGACTGGATGTCCACTCCACTAGACCTTTACTGAAGCAATTCTTTGACCTTAGCTTTCTGACCTACCTGTCAAAAATAGCCAGTGGCTCCTCAACATAAGATAGATCGTTATCCAACTGGACTGAGCTGAAATCCGATACATAAGTGGGATCACCATGATACTTCTAGAGCATAAAAACGTGGAATACCGGATGAACTCCTGCTACGCTTGGAGGTAAGGCAAGATCATAAGCAACCTCCCCAACATGCCGCAATATGTCAAAAGGACTAATGTACCTCGGGCTCAGCTTGCCCTTCTTCCAAAACCTCATGACGCCCTTCATAGGAGATACCCGAAGAAATACCCGCTCACCAAACATGAATGATAAATCGCGAACCTTCCAGTGCGCATAAAACTTCTGTCTGGACTGGGCTATGCGAAGTCTATCCTGAATCACCTTCACCTTATTCCGGGCATCCTGGACCAAGTCTGTACCTAACAATCGGGCCTCGCCCAGGTTAAACCAACCCACTAGGGACCTACACTGCCTACCATATAGAGCCTCATATGGTGCCATCTAAATATTGGACTGGTAGCTGTTGTTGTAGGAAAACTCCGCAAGTGTCAAGAACTGGTCCCATGACCCTCCAATCTCCATCACACAAGCACGGAGCATATCCTCTAGAATCTGAATCCTACACTCGAACTGCCCGTCCGTATGAGGGTGAAAGGGTGTGCTCAGCTCCACCCTAGTATCCAACTCATGTTGTACAACTCTCCAAAACCGTGATGTGAACTGTGTACCTATGTCGGAAATGATGGAAATTGGGACACCATGAAGGCGAAAAATCCTCTGATGTAACTCTCAGCCAACCTCTCTAAAATTAAGTAGCCATCACTGGGATGAAATGAGCTGACTACAACCGATCCACAATCACCCAATCTCCATCACACAAGCATGAAGCATATCCTCTAGAATCTGAATCCTGCGCTCGAACTACCCATCCGTATGAGGGTGAAAGGCTGTGCTCAGCTCCACCCTAGTACCCAACTCTTGTTGTACAGCTCTCCAGAACTGTGATGTGAACTGTGTACCTATGTCGAAAATGATGGAAATTTGGACACCGTGAAGGCGAAAAATCTCTCTGATGTAACTCTCAGCCAACCTCTCTAAAGATTAAGTAGCCATCACTGGGATGAAATGAGCTGACTACAGCCAATCCATAATCACCCAAATAGCATCGAACTTCTTCAAAGTCCGTGTGAGTCCCACTACAAAGTCCATGGTGATCCGCTCCCACTTTCACTCTGGGATCTCTAACCTCTGAAGCAAACCACCCGGTCTCTGATGCTCATACTTAACCTGCTGACACTTGGCCACAAACCCAACTATATCCTTCTTCATCCTCCTCCACCAATAGTGCTGTCTCAAATCCTGGTACATCTTCGCGACACCCGGATGGATGGAATACCGCGAGCTGTGGGCCTCCTCAAGAATCAACTCCCGAAGCCCATCCACATTAGGCACACATATCCGGCCCTGCATTCTCATCACGCCATCATCACCAATAGTCACATCTCTAGAATCACCTCACCGAACCCTTTCCTAAGGACTAGAAGATAGGGATCATCATATTGATGCTCCCTGTTGCGGTTATAAAGAGAATACCGAGCGACCACACAAGCCAATACTCGGCTCGACTCTGAAATATCCAATCTCACGAACTGGCTGGCTAAGGCTTGAACATCCAATGCTAAGGGCCTCTTTGCTGCCGAAAGATATGCCAAGCTCCCCAAACTCTCCGTTCGGTGACTCAAGGCGTCGGCTACTACATTGGCCTTCCCCAGGTGGTACAATATAATAATGTCATAATCCTTAAGTAGCTCCAACCACCTCCGCTGATGCAAATTAAGGTACTTTTGCTTGAACAGGTACTGCAAACTCCGATGATCAGTGTAGATCTCACAAGGAACACCGTACAAATAATGACGCCAGATTTTCAAGGCGTGAACAATAGCTGCTAACTCAAATCATGGACATGATAATTCTTCTCATGCCCTTCAACTGTGTGGAAGCGTAGGCAATCGTAGACAATGGTTCATGATCACGGAGCATTCTTTGGAAGCTAGGTGTTTTTCACGATCGCGGATGAAGGCTCGAAATCATGGTGGTTGGTCTTGTTGTACATCGCGTTCGCGTGAGAGGAGTCGTGAACCCTAAGGGTTAGTGAGGCTGGCTGGTGATGGAAGAGTTTTACTACGTGATCACGAAGGTCTTTCGTGATCGCCTAAGAGGAATTTGCTGAGGCCTAAAATTAGCCTTCACGTTCGCGTAGATGTGCTTGCGTTAACATTGGTATGGAGGGTGATTCTTCGCGATCTGGTAGGTATATTTGTGATCGTACTTAAGTAATTGGGTAGTGGTGGTTTTGTCTTCCAAGATCGTGATGCGTCTCCCCCGATTGTGATTAAGAGCGACTGGGCAGTGTATAAGAATTGAAATCGGAATTTTGCTCATTTCAACTCATTCTCTAATGCTTGGGCGATTTTTGGGTGATTTTGAAAAGCTATTTTCATCATCTATCATGAGGTAAGTGATTCCTACTTATTGTGATTTTAAATATATGGATTATATATGGATTTTAACGAGGAAAATAGTAGAAATTTTGGGCTTTTGGAAGAAAACCTAAAATATATATTTTTGGATTTTGACCACAAAATTGGCCATGGAATTAGGAATAAATTATATATTTGAGTTCGTGGTGTTATGGGTAGTATTTATCTTCGAGAATTTTTCGAAACTCGGGCGCATGAGCCCGGGGATTGAGAGTGGTTTGCCCAATTTGACTTTCTCAAGACCAAATGGATATCTACCAAAACGGTTGATAAGAGCTCAAGTCGAGTTGTTACTATCTCTAGGTTGAGCCCTTTAATTGGGTTAATCAATCCCTCAATTAACTCAATTCCTTGTTAGCTAAGTTAACCTAGACTAGGTCTATCTTTCTGAAGAAGAGACTAAGTCAAATATGCATGAATCAATATTTGCAACCATTAATTATATAATTGAAGCATGAACTAAGCTAAATAATAAACACTCATTCATAATAAAGCATAAAATTAATCACCAATAAGGTTTACACACTAGGGTTGGGTCACAACCCTAGTAAACATCTAGCTATTCATAGTGGGTGTAGAAGAAAACAAAGAAGAAAAGATAATAAAACTCATATTGAAGGATTAAAATAGAAAAAACGAATGCCAAATCACCAAAATAAACTAAAGTGGCCTAAAGAAGAAAAGAAAAACAGCTACATGACTTGTTGATGTCAAAACTTGACCTAATTTCATGAAACTCTTCTATTTATACAAAGCTGACAATTTCGGACAAAAATGCCCCTCGGGAGGTTCTGCGGTCGCACAATTCCATGTGCGATCCGTAGGTTTCTTTAAACTGTCGGGAACTGGAGGTCAGCGGCCGCACAATTCTGAGCTATGGACATGAGGCAATCTTTCTGCGGTTTGCAGATTTAGCACTGCGGCCGCAAGGCACTCTTTTGCGGTCCGCAATAGTATGATTGCGGCCACAAGATAATCTTCTACGGCCGCACAAATCTTGTATGGACCGTAGGAAGCTCTAGACTTGGCCTTTTTGTCATCTCTCTGATCTTTGATCCTAGCCCAGCTTTTGCGGCCGCACAATTCATGTGCGGTCCGCAACTTGCTCCAAAGTCTGCTGCATTTTCCTTCCTTGATTGCGGCTGCAAATGGATATTTGCGGTCCGCATTTTGTAATCGTTTGTGCCTTTTATTTCCTTGGTTTAGATTACTTCTTTTTTTAGTCGGATTTCATCTCGGGAGCTCAATTTCCATAATTCCTACAATTTACACAATTTGATCAGCCTTGGGGACACAATTCAATGCTTTTAGACTAAAACGAAAGCAAAAAGGCGCTAATAAGCAACCAAAATCCCCACTTATCAACTCACCAAAATTTAATTCTTTGCGTGTCCTCATGCAAATAAAATAGTTCCCACCTCCAAAAGTTAAGGGACATTACAACTAGCCATGGGTGAACCATTCATACTCTCAGTTGGGACCAACAACTACCCACACTACTCATGCATTATTGACAAGGCAACAAATATAGCTCTTTTGTGACATTTGAGCATCAAAAGTTGACTTTACTAATCAAGGACTCTCGCTCTATCTTGTAGGTCATGGTGGTTCCTCCTCTACTCTCCATTTGCCAAGCTCACTTAAGAATATAACACTCAATCCAAAGGTTTATGAAAGGTTCACTCATCTCTCTCAAGAGAATGTCACAAGTACGGCTTCCAATACCATAAGCTTGCCCCTCATGTAGATTACCACTAATGTAGCTCACTCGGCTCAAAATCAAGAAGGACTTATTTCGGGATGTAATGAAGGCTTTTGGATTAGGGATTGATACAATATTGATAAGTGGTTACACTTTCCTTAAGTACTCCATCTTTCAATTCTCGGCTCACACTTTGTCGATTGTTTGAGGCGCTTTCTTTTCCTTGGGGGACTAGAGAGACTTAACATCACTCTTTCTTGATCATTACATTCATAATACTCCATGTTTGGGATCATTGTATTTCTTTAAATCCCTTCAACTCTTTCATTTATTCACTTTTTGCATTTATTTTTTTCTTCTTTTCTCTTGTTTGCCTTTCCTTCTCATCATTTCTTTACTCTTTTTGTGCCTTGATACTTTTTTCTTTCAATTCCCTCGTCTCTCCCCCAAACTTACGTTATTAGCCAATTATTTTATATGAGTATTAAGGAAAGATCAGGTTCCAAGAGAAGGTCACGATAGAACGAGTAAAGGCTTGTAACATGGTTTTCAAATGAGAAAGGATAAAGGCTCGAAGGGGTTGACTCAGGATGGCATCATTTGTAGGCAATAAAAAACTCAACCGGGCCAAGAAAAGCCTAAAATAACTTCTCAAGACAAGCAAAACTTATGATTTCTCCTTAAAACACATTCGGGGCTAGTTCTAGACCTTTCACACGGGTACTTGGACTAGCAACAAAACATCTCACCCATCATGCAACTAGATTGTTAAAGAGGATAGAGTCGAGGACCCACAACGACCATATTCAAGATTGAAGATCACTATGGTCCAATTAGACCACTCGATGGTATCAAAGTCTACAAAAGAGTTGCAAAGTCACTAACTAGAGCTATTTCCTTTTAAAAATCCTTGTCTCTAACCATAAACACGTAGTTAAATGTGTTGGTTCCAAATGAATCATGTTTGACTCTTCGAATTTGACTTAATTAGGTATTCTTATTCATTACTACTACTATCATTACCTAACACAAAACAGACTCATTTCCTTAAGAAGGTTGTCACACCATCCATCGTTGGGAAGAGTCACCCGGCTCACACAAAAAACTACCTTTGGAAAGAAGCGTGACATTAAGAAAACCAAATGCTTATTATCTACTTAAACATAAAAGAAGCTACTAAATAAAAAAAAAGCTACTAATTCAAAAGGAAGCTACTAAATTAAACACTAACTAATAATAAAACAAACATAAAGAAGCTACAAAGAAAAAACTATTGAAAGCGTAACGAATACATATAATGATAGAGGAGAGAGAATATATACATAATGATATAGAAGAAGAAAATAGTATCAAGTTAATTACAGGCCAAATGTCTCAGAATAAACAAATAAGATCAAATAAACTCCACCCCCCAAAAAAAATAAGCATTATCCTCAATGCTTACAAAATAGTAGTAAAGGAAGGGAAAGAGTGAAGAAGGCTCCCTATGGCTCCTTGGACATCTCTGTGTCCACAACAACGTCACCTCCCTTAGTCTCCTCCAACTGGATCTTATCATCCTCAACTCTGGGAGTGGCTGAGTTGATGAACATCTAATGCACTGCCTCGACAGTGTCGGTAGCCACGTCTGGCTCATCAGACTTGCCAGCTGGTGCCGATGGAGCTGATGGTGTTGTAAGAGCTGGATCAATCATCATCTCAGATGGGAGATCTTTCGCTACTGCAATATTAGTCACTTGTCTCCGGAGCTTGTCACCTGACTTCTTGGAAGCCTGAGACTTGCTCATTTTCTTTACTTATCTCCCCAGATCCTCAATCACTTACCCATGTTGTACCATAGTGTTCATGATAGTAGTCTGGTTCTCTAGGAGCTTCTTCAATATATCTTCCACTGTCAGAGGAAGCCGAGGCGCCGGAATGGATGAGTGTGCTGCAATATGTCAGAAAGCTTTGCAGTGGCTGTCTGCATCTAGTTGTTGAGGCCCGCCAGTGTCTGGGAGACTCGTAGAGCAGAATCTGGAGCAGTAGGATTGGGCACCGACTTCAAAGCTGAGGTGGAACCCGTGGCAGGAAATGCAGTGGGAACTGAAGATGGTGGTGGAGGCATTGCTGCGGCACTGGAGGAAGGCTCGGCCGAAGTGGATGAACCACCAACTACCGCCACAACTATCATAGCTTACTCGTCAGAATGGACCGCAGTAGTAGGAGGCTGAACCTTCTTCTTTGGGTTCGTATCACCCATCAGAGAATACCATGAGAAAGGCTTCTTCGGCCGCACCTTAGTATCGTAATCCCTTGGCTCTACCCTTGCATCCATGAGATACTCTGTAATAGTGTTGGGATACGGGTAGGATGCATCTTCTTGCCTGGTAATCAAAATAGATGTTGGCTGAAATAACGACACCCACATTAATCGGGTACCCGGTCATGATAGAAGCAACTAGAACTACCCGCGATATTGGAAGATAAGTCTCATTCTGGCATGGGTCTAGTCTGCTGCAGACAAAGGTCTGCCATCCCTTCGCCTCAAAGTTCAGAGTGTTCTGGTGGATAGGAACCCCCGACTCTGATCCATAGTGGTGGTGGTCCAGGAGCTGCAAGAATCTCTGCTAACCAAGGATGAGCTGCCTCCCCAAGCGTAACTTCTCTAGGTACTCTGTGGGCTCGACATCATCAAATCTCAAGTATGTGTTCAATGTGTGCTGGTCAAATCGCACTTTGAGGTTTCTCACTTTTGTCACCTTTGTAACCTTCTTTATGTGCGCCATATTGACATAGAATTCCTGGACAATATACGCCTTAGCATCCACCGGGCTCTGGGTAAACCACGTCCACCCTTTGCGTTCTCTAAACTGCTTTAATACTGAAGGGTTGTACTTTTCTATATCTTTCAACTGGAATTGTTGCTCAAGAGTTAGCGACCTCGTTGAACACCACTCACGAAAGCTAGAGAAAGTAGCCAAATTGATGAAACTGTCCTCCCACACCTCTTTCTTCTTCGACCGCTCAAGGCCGGCAACTGTGGCATCTTTTCCTTTGCCATCATCAGGGCTGTCATCAACTATAGCATCTAGTGCCTCAGGGATGGGTGTAGTGGATGGATAAGAAGCCTGACTAGCACTCTTCGAACCCTCGGAAGTGCTCTAAGATGTGGAAGGCTCGTCTCGGAGTTGATACCTTTTTGGTTGCTTTGATTGGACAGTCGGGTGCTCTTGAACGAAATTTCCCTCTTATGATTCCCTAGGCGGGACATAAGAACTGGACTCGGAGGGCTCTGCACCTCTCCCTCTACTGGTTGTAGTCTTATTTGTGATTATCATTTGTAGGGCGAGGGATAAAGCACTCTTGTCTCGACCCTGGAAGGTTCACCCCTTCCCTTTGAAGTATCAGCTCTACCTCGAGATTGAACCATTTTCTGTACCAAGCAAAGGAAGTTTTTAGTTGCAATTCAAGTTCAAACAGACAAGAATACACCCAAAAAGATAGTGAAGAACACAGTTGAAAACATGCTTGCAGGGTAGGGAATTGTGATCCACAAGCGCAAAATTTTGTAGTGCGGCAGATAAAATGGACTGCAATCCGCACAATTCTCATTGCAGCCACAACTTAGACACCACCAATATGCAACCTCTCTAAAAACAGAGAATTGGTTATTTTGCGGCCACAACCAGTTTTCTACGGTCCACACATTTTCTATTACGTCCGCACATGTGAGTCATCAAATTTGAAAAATCCTAGATAACATAAAAAGAGTTGTTTTGCGGGTGCAATGGGATTTCTGCGATCCGCACATTTTTCATTGCGTCCGCAGAATTATGCCTTACTAACGTTCCCTAAATTCAACTTCTGCGGACCGCATAATTTCTTGTTCGGCAGCAGATCTCAAAACACTTACGAATAGAGTTTTAGGGCCTGCAATTTTTGTTCAAATTTTAACATGGTAACATCATATAAGCATGAAAACCTATTTACCCATTCCCTATATAGCAAGTACTAGTTGACCCACTACAGTGTTAACCCCTACATGGTTGTATAATTGAATTCTACTGACAAATGGCTTAAAAATATCTAAAAAGCTGTAAATTAAACTAAAAATTGATAAATTCTACAAGTAATTGAGGCATACCAGATATGAGGTAGTGTCATAGATGTTGAGTGTGCGGGAAAATGATTTACCAGATGATTTCATGTTTTAGACTTGTGAATGCTTAGAGAGGGAAAAGGGGAAACAATGCCCTAGCCTCTCTATCTATACAATTCGGTGCCTGCCTAAGGGAAGGGGAAGGAGTGCGGCCGTAGAACTGCGGTCCGCACTCTGTTACCTGGGGGCTCAAAATCCCTTTTTGTGATGTGGTCCACAGAATTTGTTATGCGGCCGCAGATTTTGTTGCGGACCGCAGAATTTGTCTTGCGGCCGCAGATTGGCCATTTTTCTGATGAACCAACTTCAGAGAGTTGTCATTTTCCACCTTTAATTTGTGCGGTCCGTAATGTAATTGTGCAGCCTCATAGAACCTTTCTCTGCAGCAACCATAATTGTGCGGTCCACACAATACAATTCGGTCTGCAATCCTTCCACACTTAGACAAATTTCTGGACGTATTTCCTGTAAAGCACACTCATCCCTGCAACATACTTCAAGTCCAGCTAGCACAAAAATAGCACCTAACTACAAAAGAAAAGAAAAATAAACATGGGTTGCCTCCCAAGAAGCGCGTGATTTAACGTCGCGGCACGACGCAGATTACCATTATTTGAAATGAATCACCGCCACAACGCGACCATCTCCAACTTTTGCCAAATAGTGCTTCACCCAGTGACCATTGACTCAGAATACCTCATTGTTTTTATTCTTCAAGTCCAATGCACAAAAGGGTGTCACACCCACAACTTCAAGCGAGCCACTCCGTTTAGATTTTAACTTCCAGAGAAACATCCTCAATTGTGAGTTGAACAACAACACAAGATTGCCCTCTTTGAACTTTTTGTTCCAAATGTACTTGTCATGAATAAATTTCATCTTCTCTTTGTATAAGGTTGAACTTGTGTATACATGGTACCAGTACTCATCGAACTCATTCAAATGCGCCACCCTCAAGTTCGCTGCGACATCCAAATCAAGATCCAACTTCTTAAGAGCCCACATGGCTTTTGTGCTCAATTTCCACTGGAAGATGACAAGATTTTCCGAACACCAACCGGTATGGGGACATTCCGATAGGTGTTTTGTAAGGCGTCTGATAAGCTCATAAAGCATCATCAAGTTTCTGGACCAATCCGTCCGATTAGCATTCACTGTTTTGGACAAAGTACTCTATATCTACTGGTTGGAGACTTCGACTTGCCCGCTTGCTTGTGGATGTTAGGGAGTCGTGACTTTACGAGTGACACCATACTTGGTAAGTAAGGTGTCGAAGGCCTTGTTGCAAAAATGTGACCGCTCATCGCTTATGACAGCCCGCGGAGTACCAAACTTTGTGAAAATATTATTCTTCAAGAAAGCCACCATACTTCTTGCCTCATGTTGGGTATAGCAACGGACTCAAACCCATTTTGACACATAACCAACTGTGACCAAGACGTAGGTGTTTCCACAAGAACTCACAAAAGGACCCATGAAGTCAATACCCCACACATTGAAAATATCAATCTCCAAAATGGTGGTGAGGGGCATTTCATTTTTCTATGAGATTCCACTGGCCCTTTGGCATTCATCACATTGCTTCACTAGGTCACTTGCATCCTTGTAAAGAGTGGGCCAATATAAACCACAACATAGTACTTTGGCTGTCATTCTTGCTCCGCCATGGTGACCACCATGTGGCGAACAATGACAAGCCCCAAGAATTTCACATTGCTCTTCTTCCGGTACACATCTTCTAATCACCCGGTCTGTACAAATCCATAAAAGGTATAGTTCATCCCAATAATAGTCTTGACAATCCCGTTTGAGCTTCTTCCTTTGGTTTGAAGAGAACTCATCCGGATGATACCAATCTAAAGGAAATTTGCTAGATCCGAGAACCATGGCACCTCTTTCATTAAAATAACCAAACGTTGATCATCGGGGAAGGATTCATTGATTTTAAGGCCATCATGCGGCCTCCCCTCCTCCTCCAAACAAGACAAGTATCCCGCCACTTGATTTTCACTCTCTTTTCAATCTTGGATGTCAATATCAAACTCTTGCAACAAACATCTCATCAACCGAGCTTTGGAATCTTACTTGCTCATAAGATAACAAAGTACCACATTCTCCGTGTGGACAATCACTTTAGAATCCATCAAGTACGGGCGAAACTTCTCAATAGCAAACACAATGGTAATGAGCTCTTTATCGGTAACAGTATAGTTGACTTGGGCACTATTCATGGTATTACTAGCATAGTAGACCGGTTGAAGAATCTTGTTGATGCGTTGACCCAATACAACCCCACCTACTACGTCACTAGCATCACACATGAGCTCAAAAGGGATACTCCAATTAGGAGCGGTGATGATAAAAGTGGTTGTCAAGTTGAACATTAACAATTCAAAGGCTCTCATGAAATAATCATTGAAGTGAAATTTATCATCTTTCTCTAAAATCTTGCACAACTGGTTTAACACTTTAGAGAGATCCTTGATGAAACACCGGTAAAATCCCACGTGACCTAAGAAACTCCACACGCCCTTCACCGAAGTTGGAGGTGGAAGTTTATAAATCACCTCAATCTTTGCCTTGTCGACTTCAATGCCATTCTTTGAGATCTTGTGGCCGAGGACAATTCCTTCCTCTACCATGAAATGGCACTTCTCCTAATTTAGCAATAAAATTGTTTCTTCACATCTTGCCAATACATTATCCAAATTAGCCAAGCAATCATCAAAGGAATCCCCAACCATCGAGAAATCATCCATGAAAACATTAAGGTAGTCATCCACCATGTCCGTGAAGATAGCCATCATACACTTTTGAAAATTCTCCGGTGCATTACATAAACCAAATGGCATCTGCTTGAAGGCTAAAGTCCCATAGGTACATGTAAATGTTGTTTTCTGTTGATCCTCCGGAGCAATAAGGATTTGGTTGTAGCCTGAATACCCATCAAGAAAGCAATAGAAAGAACGGCCGGCCAACCTATCAAGCATTTGGTATATGAAAGGAAGTGGGAAATGATCATTCCTTGTGACTTTGTTGAGCTTTTGATAGTCCATACACACTCATCAGGTCACAATTCTTATAGGAATCAACTCATCTTTTTCATTGGTGAGCACAGTCATGCCCCCCTTCTATGGGACACATTGAATCAGAGAAGTCCACAAACTATCGGAGATGGGTTAGAGAACCCCGACATCTAACCACGTGATAATATTCTTATTTACCACCTCTTGCATGGCTTCATTTAGTCTCCTTTGATGTTCAATAGGTGGTTTGGCGCTTTCCTCCAAGTTGATCTTATGCATGCAAAATGCGGAGCTTATCTCCCGAATATCCGCCAATGTCCACCCAATAGCCTTTTTTCTCGTTTGTAGCACCACCAATGTAGAATCTTCCTGAACGTTAGTCAAACAAGAGGAAAGAATAACCGGTAAAGTAGAACAAGGGCCAAAAGATTAATACCAAAGATGTGGAGGAAATGGCTTCAACTCCAAGGTAGGAGGCTCTTTAATTGAAGGCTTTGTAGGAGGAGTTTTCCTATTTTCAAGATCCAAGGAGAGTTTCCGGGGTGCATAGTTGTACGACCCCATTCCTTGCAAAGAATTCACACCCTCCATGAATCCATCCATCTCTTCATCATCAAAGTTGAGCAAGACGGCCTCCAACATATCACCCACATTGATTGTGGCGCTTGTGTCATCAACATTCACATTGGTCACCAAGTTCACTAAAGAACACACTTCATTGCTATTTGGTTGACGCATAGATTTGCACACGTGGAATACCACCTTGTCATCACCCACCCGAAAAATGAGTTCTCCGGCCTCCACATCATCAAGAGCCTTCCCTGTAGCAAGGAAATGTCTTCCAAGAATAATTTTCACTTCATATTCCACTTCACAATCAAGAATGACAAAATCCGCATGAAGAATGAATTTGTCAACTCGAGCCAATATATCTTCAATTACTCCCAACAGTTTTTTCATGGTACGATCAGCCATTTGTAATCTCTTAGATGTGGGCCTTGGTTTTCCAATTCCCAAAGTCTTGAAAATTGAATAGGGCATCAAATTGATACTTTCCCAAGATCACAAAGAGCTTTAGCAAACTCGACACTTTCAATGATACAAGGGATTGTGAAAGCACCGGGATCTTTAAATTTAGGATCCATTGAATGCACAATTGCACTCACGTAATGAGTGACTTTGATAGTTTCAAAATTCATCGACCGCTTCTTTGTCACCAAATTCTTCATAAACTTTACATAACCGGTCATTTGTTCCAAAGCTTCAATTAATGGCACATTGATCAAGAGACTCTTCATCATGTCAATGAGTTTTTTGAATTGATTCTCACCATTTTTCTTGGCAAGACTTTGAGGATATGGAGGAGGAGTCTTAGGCAATGGTGCCTTAGCCTTTTGCACTACCTGTTCTGGTATAACAATAATCTAATCCCTAGACGGGTTTACTTCCTCTTGAATCTCTTCCACATTGTCATCAATATCAATCCGCGCTTCATCATTTACTTGCACCACATTGTTCGGGATCTCTTCTTGTTATACCACTTGTTCATTATCCACAAGTTGCCTTTGACTTGAGGTGAGTGCATTCCCACATCTTGCACTTCTTGTAGTAATGACCATGGCATGCCCCGTGTTGTTTCCACCCTTTGGGTTAACCACCATGTCACTTGGTAGTGCCCCCTTAGGACGAGAATTCCTCATTTGGACTTCTAAGTTGCGAATTGATGTGTTGTGTGAGGCAAGTTGGGCATCCAAATCGGCATTCTTTTCCATCATTTTATTGAACATATTCTCAATTTGCCTCATTTCATTGTTGGAAGAATTTGGGCCATGGGAAGGAGAAGGAGACGAGTTACTCGGTTGTTGATACATCGGGGACCTTTGAAAACCCGACCCCCGATTTTCTTTATTATTGTTCCATCCGACTTGATTGTTACTCCCCAATTACTTTGATTGTGGCCATTCCAATTTCCTTTATTGTTATTGTTATGCCAATTCCCTTGATTGTTTCCACCATTCCAATCACCTTGGTTGTTAAAATTCCAATTGCCTTGATTGTTTTGAGGTCGCCATTGTTGTTGACTTGGGCCTTGGAAATTGTTTCGTTTCCCTTGAAAGTTGTTCACATATTGCACTTCCTCTTTTTGTTCATTGTAAGATTCATCTTGATCAAACCCACTATCGTCTTGCACATAATTCTCTACTCGGTTTTTCACTTGCGGATCCTTGGTCCTTGTTTTGTTCACCATCATATTTACTCCTTCAATGGCCTTGCTTAGGACTTTGCACTTGTTGAAGTCTAATTGATTCATAATGGTGGTCAATTCGGCAATGGATTGACCATGGTCATGCAACTCTTTATGTAGGTGAATCACATTCCGATCACCTTGGGGAACATTAGCCCGGGATTTCCATGCTGATGATGTGTCCGCCATTTCATCCAAAATCTCACAAGCTTTCGCATACAACATTGTCATGAAATTCCCACCGGCAAGTTGATTCACCATGCATTGGTTGGTCGTATTAATCCCATGATAGAAAGTTTGTTGAATCATATTCTCCATCATATCGTTATAGGACACTCTTTGACCATTGTTTTATACCTCTCCCATATCTCGTGTAGCGGCTCATTTGGCTCTTGCTTGAATGCTAGAATCTCATCTCTAAGAGTAGCCATATGCTCGGGAGAGAAGAACTTGGCAATAAATTTCTCCGCCAACTCATCCCAAGTTTGAATGTAATGGTTTGGAAATCAGTCCAACCAATCTAAGGCTTTCCCCCATAGAGAGAAGGAAAAAAGCCTTAACCTCAAAACATCCTCGGAGACGTTTGTTTATTTACTGCCCCAGCAAGTGTCGACAAACCCCTTCAAGTGTTTATACGCATTTTGACTTGGAGACTTGGTGAAGAAACCTCGTTGCTTGAGCAAAGCGAGCATCACATTGATGATTTGAAAGTTGGCCGACCTAATATGGGGTGGGACTAGAGCACTTGCACACACTTCATTGGGCAACACCCTGTGTGGAGCCACTCGTGGAGGAGGTGGGGGTGGAGCGGGGATATTGTCATGAGGCGCTCGGCCTCTTCTATTGGCTTGAGGTTCAAGAGGAAGCTCATCAATTTTCTCATCCTGAACGTCCACATCCCCCAAAGCAATATTTCTGAGCTCCTTGTTTGCTATGTTTGTACCTACGATTCCTCAAAAAAGTTAGTAACACAAAAGAAAAATAAGATATTCCAAAAACACACCCAATTATATAGGGAACACCATTTTTAACTCCTCAGCAACGGCGCCAAAAATTGATCACGTCCAAAGACACGCCTCTAAATAGGTATGACGCGTTCGTTTGCAATAATAAAATCAAACGAAGAGTCGGGGTCGAATCCACAAGGAACTAAGATTTGAGTTAGGAGTATATATTCTAGTTCGTGAATTTGAACTATCTTAATTTTCACTTACATAAAATGATCATGTTTCTATTTCTATTTTAAGACTAAAGAATGCAAAGTGAAGAAGTAAGACTAGGATAATTGCTTTTGTTGTTTTCCAAGTTTGTAAAAAGCCTAGGGATATGACCACGATCTAGGTGTTTGCCTAATGGGATAAAGAATTTTATGCTCGTTTTATTAAATGGGGTGTATTATAGCTCACAACACTATGTTTCCCACTCAATACCTCTCGGTTAGAGAGTGATTTTGCCCAATTTAGCTTTATCAAGACCAAAAGGGTATCTACCAAAACGGTTGATAAGAGCTCAAGTCGGATTGTTACTATATCTAGGTTTAACCCTTTAATTAGGTTAATCAATCTCTCAACTAGCCTAATTCCTTGTTAGCTAAGTTAACCTAGATTAGGTTCCTCTTTCTCAAGAAGAGACCAAGTCAAATAGGCATGAATCAATCTTTGCAACCATTAGTTCTACAATTGAAGCATGAACTAAGATAAATAATAAACACCCATTCATAAACAACCATAAAATTAATCACCCACAAGGTTTACACACTAGGGTTGGGTCACAACCCTAGTAAAAATCTAGCTACTCATAATGGGTGTAGAAGAAAACAAACAAGAAAAGATAATAAAACTCATTGAAGGATTAAAATAGAAAAAACCAATGCCAAATCATCAAATAAACTAAAGTTGCTTAAAGAAGAAAAGAAAAACGGCTATAGGACTTGCTGATGTCAAAACTTCACCTAATTTCGTGAAGCTCTTATATTTATACAAGTTGAATATTTTGGACAAAAATGCCCCTCGAGAGGTTCTGCGGCCGCACAATTCCATGTGCGGTCTGGAGATTTCTTCACCTTGTCAGGAACTGGAGGTCTGCGATTTCACAATTTTGAGTTGTGGCCGCGGGGCAATCTTTCTGCGGTCCGCACATTTAGCACTGTGGCCGCAAGGCATTCTTTTGTGGTCCGCAATAGTATGATTGCGACCACATGATAATCTTCGGCTTCCACACAAATCTTGTGCGAACCGCAAGTTGAGGACTCTCTGGACTTGGCCTTTTTTCATCTCCCTAATCTATTATCCTAGCCCAGCTTTTGCAGCTTCACGATTCATGTGTGTTCTGCAATTTTCTCCAAAGTCTGTTGCATTTTCCTTCCTTGATTGCGGCCCCAGAGGGAATTATGCGGTCCACACTTTGTAAGCTTCTGTTCCTTTTATTGTGTTGGTTTATATTACTCCCTTTTGAGTCGCATTTTATCTCGGGAGCTCAATTTTGATCAATCCTGCAATTTTACACAATTTGATCAGTTTCGGGGACACAATTCAATGTTTTTAGACTAAAACGAAGGCAAAAAGGCGCTAATAAGGAGTCAAAATCGCCACTTATCATGTTTCTATTGTTGATGGTTCGAGGGAGATGATCCATGAGGTAGATTTTGTACTAACGGAGTTTGAATGTGACGAGAAGTGCCTGATCAAAATGTTGGAAAATGTGAATATTTGATTATCATTTTGGGATGAAATATGGCTCCGAGTTTTAAATAAACTATTAGACCTTCAGTTGATGTTAATGAATGAATGGATTCTTACGGCTGGAGAATGAGTGTGGACCCAAGGAGATTAACTGATTTCATAATGGATGTAACTATGGCAATGTTGTATATGGTAAAATCGAGGAAGTTCGATATTAAGGCTTCTACGGAATTTCGAGCCTTGACCTCAACTGTATCGGAGCAGAATCCCAAGTTCAACCCTGAGATGCATTCCGAGGGATCGATACACCTCGAGGAAACATTCCGAGGGATCGATACACCTCGAGGAAGGGCAAAAATCGAAGACCATCATGGAAAAATGGGAAGTTCCAAAAGGCACGTGGTTAAAGCTGACCAAGTCTGCAAGAGTAGTACAAGTCCGTACCGTGACATTAAATAGTTGTACCAACTATTTTCCTTTGTAATAATTATATATGTACTATGTTGGGATTCCCCCTCCCCCTATATAAATGGGACCCTTGTCATTTTGCAAGACACATGATATTGAATACAAGAACAAGAACATTCTCTGCTCTCTAACTCAAACATTCTCTACAATTATTTCATTAATTTATTGCCTTTCATTTATTGTGTTCATTAACTGTTCTTTGGTTATTACTCGTTATTAATCATAAAGAGGCCATCTTCGAGGCCTTCAACACTATTGTATCATTCTCGACAGCCCCCTGTTAAGCTCTTGAGCTCGACCTCGAGGCCCATTCCAACCAAGCTGGAGACCCCATCTCTCCACTACTCAGTTTGCACAATCTCGTTATCCTTCGCTCTTATCTCGTTTTCTCACTTCTCACTTAGCATCTACTGCCTAAATAACTTGTATTAAAATAGATCATGCATTTTTAGAATAAAAAAATCAAATATAATTGTAATTATCATTTTCAAGTTAAACAAATGTCGTTGGGGGTCTCGATATGTGGTTACACATGTGGGATATCCCCTGTGAGAAGGTTAGATACTGCATGATTTCTGATAAAGTTCCTATTAAGAGTTCTACTTCCTACCTGACATGAAGCATGTACTATGATGTAGGCTTGGATCACTTGAATAAGAAGGTGCGACTGTCAGAAAGTTGAGTGTGCATTTAGTATATGATAATTCGATATGTGTGATGGTTTGTTGATGCGAGGCTAGAATGCATAGTTTAATATGTAATATACCTTACATTTGAGGTGCTTTAATGATAAAAATACACTTGTTATGTGCTTAATAGAGTTTATTTTATGTGTAGGTGAATTGGAGATGGAAACGGAGCTAAAGGGATGCAAATACTTCGAAAAATACACGAAAGGAGACACTCGGGCGATAGCCGGGCGACAGAACCCTACAGCCTGACCAGACCTGGCGTTATCCAGGCCTTAGGGCTAAAATGCCAGCCCTACCCTGGCGTTAGCCAGGCGTTAGGGCTGAAACACCAGCCCTAGCCTGGCGTTAGCCAGGCTTTTGGGTCCAAACGCCCGGGGTCCTCAAGTTGGCCAAATCCGAGTTTTGACGAGTTTAAGTGTTTCCCGGTTGAAATAGAAGTCTCCTACACGGTTAGGGTTCGCCCAAAACATATAAATAGACACCAAACAACACAACTTAAGGAAATTCGGAGAAGACTGAAGGATTTCGAAGGATTCAACAAGAAAACACCATAGAAGTGACAAACATTGATTTCTATATGTAGTATTCATTACTTTGATTTTCAATTATGCAATTTATTTTAGTTTTGATTCTCAATAACGTGAGTAGCTAAATTCTTTAGTCTAGGGTTTTGGTAGAACCCGTTGGGGATGAATTCATTGTGATGTTAATATATTTTCGTTGATTAATCTCTTTTTGTTCAACTACGTTCTTATTATAGTTGATTGAAATGGCCATAAATTAGTTGTGCCTATTTATTATGTATATACTTGAGAGAGAGTACATATTTAGGTAGTTGATTGAACAACACCACTCCCGGAGTATAGAAGAAAGTCATAACCGAGGGTTTAGAGGTTAGATTAGAGATAACGCTACCTTGGGTGCAATCTAAAGTGAACTGTATTGCGATCTAGCTAGTGTAACTTGAAAGAGTGCATCTAGTAAATTATCATAATTACTTGAGAGAGATTTATGATAGGTAGAGCGTTCATTATTGAGAGAGATATCCAATTAAATTATAAGACATATCCAAGGAAGAATTCACCAACGGGGGAAATCATAACCGTAGACCCTTTATTATCATTGTTTACATTATATTGTTAGTTAATTGCTAATTTATTATTTTGTTATTAGATTTAGTAAACATCACCAATTGATATTCAAAAGTCTTGAGAAAAGTGATTAAGTAACAGTTTAGTATTTTATAGACTCAATTGATACGTAAATTCCCTGTGGGATCGACTTTGGGCGTAATACCCCAGATTATATTTGCAGCGCCCGTTTAGTCTTTCTATAAGACATAGTTGAGCGTGATCAAATTTTGGCGCCGTTGCCGGGGAATTAACGGTATTATCAATTGAGTTGAAAGAAATACAAAATTCTGAAACATAGTCAATTTTCTTTAAAATTTTCGTTTTCACATTGAACGTTTAACGTTTGCTAAGTGTTGCAGGTGCATGCCTAGAAACTCATCGAGGACTGGTGAAGTAATTGAAGCCTTATCAAACCCTGAGAAAGTTTTCAGGACCATCAACCGAACCAACCGGAAAAGCAAACGCCAACCACAAATTGAACAAATTGAAACAGACATGGAAGATGCACATAACCAGAATAATCATGGGGATGACGTGGTAGACCTAGTCGCTCAAATAGGGGCAGAGGCTCCTTTATATGACAAGGCACAACCCACAGCTGAGAATTTGGCCATGGCGATATTGGTTCCTCAAATACAGCCCGGGTCCTTTCAGATTACAAATAATATGCTGCACTTATTGCAGAACAAAANCTCAGTGACTGGTGCTGCCCAGACTTGGCTTAACTCACTCCCCATCAATTCCATTACTACATGGGAGGAGTTAGTCAAGCAGTTCGTGAACAAGTTTCATCCACCCAACAAAACTGCTCAACAAATTGATGAAATCTTGAGCTTTAGACAGAAACCAGTGGAAACATTACAAGAGACATGGGAAAGATTTAAGAGCGTGCTGGTTATCCGTCCACATCATGGCATTCCAGAGCAAATGTTAGGGCAGCATTTTTATATGGGTTTGGCGGATACTGTGAAATCAAATGTTGATGCTTCAGCCGGTGGAGCATTCCTGAGCAAATCGTGGAGAGAGAGTCAAATCTTAGTTGATAAAATGGCACAAAATTCAGGATGGACAACAAGGAATGCACC
>ML364791.1:0-11771 GCA_005239505.1 Nicotiana paniculata | reverse complement strand
CACAGCCGAGACAGCGACGGGTTCTCTGCCCCTGCGGGGATGGAGCGACAGAAGTTTTTCTGAAAAAAAAAAAAAAAGGAAAGAAATGCCATCATTATATTACTCTACAATTATTGTGTGCGGACTGAAAACTCATGAACTCACTGATCTTTCTTCAAGTTTTTTCAGAAGGGGTTATGGCGATGAGTGTTCGTAGTTCGGTTTGAATCGTTTTTTTTTAAAAAGAAATTAAATTAAGTGAGTCGATTTTTCAAATATTGGAATCAAATCAAATCAATTAGGTCAATTTTTATCGATTTGATTTTTGTCGGTTTTTAATTTTTTTGGCTATTTATTGTTTTAACTTAAGTATGAGATATACATTATACACTACCAAACACATATTCCGGTGATTAGATTTTCAACATAACACTATCAAACCAATTGGTCTTTAAGAAATCTATCATTTATCAAGATAAATAATAATAATTGAACCAAATAGTGATAAATAATTTTATGAGTCAATTCAAAATAAATTTTTTTAACATGAGATAAATTCTTGTACTTTGTAAAAGTTTGTAAAAGAAAACTACTAATCAAACTAGAATATAAAGATATAAAAATAAATTATTGTAATAGCAAAGAACTAGACTAAAAGTGCAAACTATTAAAATGTAACATAAAATTTTAAAAACTTTGTATAAAAATATACATATATATATGTATAATAATAAATTTTAAATAGCTACTTTTACATTTGATTTGATTCGGCTTTTTCAGATTTTTTTTATTAAAACCAAAATCAAACCAAATTTAATCTATTTTTAAAATTCAAATCAAACCAAACCGAAAAAGTATCGATTCTTGAAAAACCAACTCGCCTGAAATCTTCGGGAAAACATCAAATGACCAAATCAACGTAGGACCACGTATAGACATTTTCCAAAATTCAGAACCATTTTCTCTCCTAACGAGTGATTCATCTTCCCTCGTTAACTTTTTTGTGAGGGTCTTAACTAAGGTAGGAGATGATATTCATCATAAATGGAACTTACTTCATTATTAATTGCAGAAATAACTACCTAAGTGTTGAAATGGATATGATCTGTTCATTTTTAATTAAAAATTTCGAATTAGGGCCGTGAGAATACAAAAATCCTAGCAGGGAATGTTTCCCCTCTAATAGGCCTTCTGTAGTGCAAATACAAATTAGTTGGGAGCCTAATACGAATATCGAGTACCGAATGAGAAATAAAAAATTTAAAAAAATAACTGACGTTTACGATAAAAAGGTAATCATATTCATCAAAAGAGAATGGTAGGAACCTAAATAATAAAATTACTAAATACTCTTTTCACTTGTTTGATAGTAGTACAAGTATCGGTATGCATTCATTTACTTACTTTGAGTAAAGACGATAAATTTCATATAATATTTTAATGTTTTTGTATACGATCAAAATTAAGTATGCCCGATTTCATGGGTTCGGAGAGTCATTTCGAGCCTGAGTTTAGAGGGGACCAAGCTCGAGCCTGATGATGGAATGCAAGGCTCGAAGATCGAAGTACAATACCAAGGCCGAGTATGACCAACCCCGAGATAATGCCGCTATGGGTTTGTAACAGAAAGAGCAAGATTCCCGCAATGGCTCAAAGATCAAGGCGCAAATTCCGGAACGGATTTGTACGAATTCGTACTAGGCGGTTAGACAGCTGTCCAGTTAGATTCCTTACTAAAAACGAAAATGTACCTTATTTAGGACCCTCCCTCCCCTATTATATAAAGGGGGATCATTCATTTGTAAAGGATCAATCATTGACAAAAGAATATACACTCTTGATTTCTTGCTCAGTACTCATCAGAATTGTCTCTTAACTTTACTATTCTCACTTTATTGTTCTTATTGACATACCTCGAGGCCATCATAGCCCGAGGTCAAGACTTGCTCGCATACCGGTTTGATTCAACTTACTTCTTTAATTTATATGTTTGTTTTCTTGGCTATCAATTAGTATTGGACCGAATCACGTATCTTTAAGACCACAAAACAAATTTAATTATTACTCAGATTTCTGGGGTAAACAGTTTGGCGCCCACTGTGGGGCTAAGGATAATAGTGATTATTTTAGTACCGATTCTGATAACACACGTTATTTTCACACTTGTTCTTGTCAAGAATTTTTATTTACAGGTTGAAGCATGTCAAACTCACAAAGCTCACCCGTACATGGCGATGATGGTCTTGGATTTCATGGGGAAAACGATAACGTAGTTTCTCCTGGAGCTGGTGTACCACCGCTTAACCCTGGGGAAGTACCGATTGCAGAACTAGTCGATGTTAGTTCGCACATTGCTTTGAATGCGGACATAGGCGCAGACCCCGGAGGAAGTGTGCGCAGGAAAGTCCGATCTGGTGGACAAAGAACACATGGTGTAGGAGCGGGGGAGTTAGCCTCCAGGTAATATTCGAAATGCTACAAGCTCAACAGGTTGTTATCTCTCAGCTACAAAGTCAACATAAAACTCCAAGTGCGGTTGAACAAGAAACCACTCGTCGTATCGAGCCGGTGCCAGAAAGGTCGAACAGTAACGGATCGGGGACTGACCCTACAATCATGAAAATGCTCGAAGAGCTCACTAAAAGAATCGAGTTAGGAGAGAAGAAGATTGAAGATAATGAAAAAAAAGTGGACACATATAACTCCCGAGTTGATCAGACACCGGGGGCACCCCCGATCTTAAGGGGCTTGGATTTAAAAAAGTTCGTGCAGAATCCTTTTCCTAAGAGTGCGGCCCCGAAGCCTATCCCAAAGAAGTTTCGTATGCCGAATATACCTAAATACAACAGGACCACTGATCCTAACAAACATATCACTACATACACGTGAGGGATAAAGGGGAACGACTTGGAAGACGATGAGATCGAGTCTGTTTTGTTGAAAAAATTTGGAGAAACTCTATCAAAGGGAGAAATAATTTGGTATCACAACTTGCCACCGAACTCCATTGATTCATTTTCAAATTAGATGATTCTTTTGTGAAGGCACACGCCAGGGCCATAAAAGTTGCAACGAGAAAATCAGATGTTTTCGAGACAAGAGATGCTGAGGGAGTTCGTGTCCCGAATTCAAATGGAGAGAATGGAGTTAACACCAGTTACGGATGATTGGTCCATTCAATATTTCACACAGGGGTTGAACGAGTGAAGTTCGATAGCATCACGACAGTTGAAGCAAAATCTGATCGAATATCCTGTTGTTATATGGGCAGATGTACATAATCATTATCAATCGAAGATCAGGGTCGAGGACGACCAGCTGGGAGCCCCTTCGGCGTCAGTTCACCCAAACAGATTGGCAGTAAAAGCCCCGAGGGATACCAACAGGTAACTGAGGTCAAACAGAGAGCGGTATCATCCATATGTCCAAGATCGAAGAAACAACAGTTCGGGACACAATCCTCCCCGGAATGATCGAAGAAATGATCGAGGGCAAAATTCTCGGGGGCTTATGAGTAAGAATGGTTTTGATAAACATACCGATCCCGCAAAAGCGCCTCGTTTATCGGAGTATAATTTCAGTGTTGATGCATCGGGGATTGTATCGGCTATCGGGAGAATCAAAGACACCAGGTGGCCTAGACTTATACAAACCGATCCTTCTCAGAGAAATCCAAACTTGATGTGTAAATATCATGGTACACATGGCCATGGGACCGAATATTGCAGGCAGTTGAGGGAAGAGGTAGCTCGATTGTTCAACGATGGCCATCTTCTAGAGTTTCTCAGTGATCGGGCTAAGAATCACTTCAGAGAAAAAGACGCCAATAGAAAGAATGAGCAAGAAGAACCACAACATATAATTCATATGATCATTGGCGGGGCCAATGTTTCACGAGGGGCAATATTCAAATGTACTAAGGTGTCGATCACCCGAGAAAAGAGAACTCGGAGTTATGTGCTCGAAGGCATCCTATCATTCGACAACGAAGAAACGGGGGGTATTTCCCAGCCGCACAATGACGCTCGGGTAATTTCTATTTTTTTAAATAAATTCAAGTTAAACATGTTCTAGTGGATCCAAGTAGCTCGGCAAACATAATCAGATCAAGGGTCATATAGGAGCTCGACCTGCAAGACCAAATTGTACCTGCATCTCGAGTCCTAAACGGCTTCAACATGGAAAGTGAAACAACGAAGGGGGAGATTATTCTACCAATAAACGTGGCGAGAACCATTCAAGATACTAAATTCCGCGTGATCGAGGGAGACATGAGATACAATGCCCTACTCGGAAGACCCTGGATTCACAACATGAGGGCGGTCCCCTCAACCGTTCACCAAATGTTGAAATTCCCAACAATAGATAGTGTGAAAACAGTTTATGGGGAACAACACGCAGCAAAGGAAATGTTTGCAGTCGACGAGGTGACGCCGACACCAGCACCTTCGACCTCAAAAAAATCGAACATCAAAGACAAAAAGATGGCTAAATAGTAATCACAGTCCCCAGCCTCAATCGAGTCGGAGGAACAGGTAATCAAAGAAGAGGAAGAGGATTTCCTTGCTCCTAGAAATTTTGTTGCTCCCGAGGAATCAGATGCAACCAAGTCAGCGGTCGAGGAGCTGGAACAGGTGATACTGATCGAGCATCTTCCCGAGCAAAAGGTATACCTGGGAACGGGATTAACCCCCGAACTTAGGAAAAACCTCATTCAATTCCTTATCGATAACATAGATTGTTTTGCTTTGTCCCATTTAGACATGACAGGGATCCCACTGGAGATAAAAATACATCGGCTAAGCCTCGACCCCAGGTTTAAACCAGTGAAACAAAAGAGAAGGCCCCAGTCTAAGGTAAAACATGTATTCATAAAGGACGAGGTAATTAAACTTCTCAAAATAGGGTCCATTAGGCAAGTAAAATACCCCGAATGGTTAGCTAATGTAAACGTGGTACCTAAAAAAGGGAACAAACTTAAAATGTGCGTGGATTACAAAGATTTGAACAAGGCATGCCCTAAAGACCCTTTTCCACTGCCTAACATCGATCGTATGATCGACGCCACGGCCGGCCACAAGATCCTTACCTTTCTCGATGCCTATTCCGGGTACAATCAAATTCAGATGAACCCGGAGGACCAGGAAAAGACCTCTTTTATCACCAAGTATGGAAAATATTATTATAATGTAATGCCCTTCGGGCTAAAAAATGCAGGAGCTATATACCAACGCCTAGTTAATAAAATATTCGAGGAACAGATAGGTAAATCAATGGAAGTTTACATTGACGATATGTTAGTTAAGTCCCTACGCGCAGAGGACCATTTAACTCATTTGCAAGAAACATTTGAAATCTTGAGAAAGTACAACATGAAGTTCAACCCAGAAAAATGTGCCTTCGGTGTCGGTTCAAGCAAGTTCCTCGGCTTCATGGTGTCAAATAGGGGGACCGAGATCAACCCCGATAAAATTAAAGCCATCGAAGACATCACCATTTTGGACAGCGTAAAAAGCCGTACAGAGGCTAACCGGATGGATAACTGATTTGGGTCGATTCATCTCGAGGTCTTCTGATCGAAGTCACATGTTCTTCTCCTTACTCAAAAAGAAAAATGATTTTGCATAGACCCCGGAATGTAAACAAGCATTGGAGGAATTAAAGAGGTACTTATTGATCCCACCTCTGCTCCACATTCCGAAGGCGGATGAGAAGCTATACTTATAATCAGCTGTGTCCGAAATAGCGGTAAGTGGTGTACTAGTTCGAGAAGAGCAAGGTACGCAGTTTCCTGTTTATTACGTAAGTCGAACCTTAGGAGATGCTGAAACTAGGTATCTGCACTTAGAGAAGCTGGCACTTGCATTAATAAGCGCATCTAGAAACTTAAAGCCATATTTCCAGTGTCACCCCATATGTGTGTTAACCATTTATCCTCTCCGAAATGTTTTGCACAATCCCGAGTTATCGGACCGATTGGCCAAATGGGCCGTTGAACTTGGCGGGTACGATATCGAATATCAACCCCAAACGGACATCAAGTCTCAAATCTTAGCCGACTTTATGACCGATTTTGCGCCAACGCTCGTACCCGAAGTGGAGAAGGAACTTCTACTAAAATCGGGTACATCATCGGGGGTATGGACCCTCTTCACGGATGGAGCCTCGAATGTGAAAGGGTCTGGGCTTGGCATTGTTTTGAAGCCACCTATAGGTAGCATTATTAGACAATTTATCAAAACTTCTAGGTTTCTAATAATGAGGCCGAGTATAAGGCCATGATTGCAGATTTCGAGCTAGCTAAAAGCTTGGGAGTAGAAGTACTTAAAGCCAAGTACGACTTTTTATTGGTGGTGAACCAAGTAAACAAAAGCTTAAAAGTTTGAGAGGAAAGGATGCAGAGGCATTTGGATAAGTTACAGGTAACCTTTCACTGCTTCAAGTAATGGACGCTAGACCATGTACCTCGAGAACAAAACAATGAGGCCGACGCACTTGCGAACTTGGGGTCATCAGTTGAAGAAGATGATATTTTTCGGGGACTGTTGTCCAGTTATCGAGATCTGTGGTGGAGGAGGGTCATGCCGAGATAAATTCTACAAGTTTGATTTGGGATTAGAGGAATAAGTATATCGAATATTTGAAAAATGGAAAGCCCCCATCGGATCATAAAGAGTCGAGGGCTCTGCGAACTAAGGCTGCTAGATTCACATTGGATGAAGGTGGGACATTATACAGAAGGACATTCGATGAACCGTTGGCGGTATGTTTAAGGTCGGGGACACCGATTATGTTCTACGAGAGATCCACGAAGGCACTTGTGGAAACCACTCCGGCGCCGAGTCTTTGATTCACAAAATTATTAGAGCGGGGTATTACTGGGATAGCAGGGAAAAAAACACTAAGGAGTTTGTTCGAAAATGTGATAAATGTCAAAGGCTTACACCTACGATCCATCAGCCCGGAGAACAACTTCACTCAGTCCTATCCCCGTGGCCATTCATGAAATGGGGGATGGATATCGTCGGACTTCTGCCAACGGCACCAGGTAAAGCTAAATTCATTTTGTTTATGACTTACTACTTATTCTAAATGGGTAGATGCACAGGCCTTCGAGAAGGTCAGAGAAAAATAAGTTATTGACTTCATTTGGGACCACATCGTGTGTCGATTCGGGATACCTGCCGAAATCGTATGCGACAACGGCAAACAATTCATCGGCAGCAAGGTAACAAAGTTCCTCGAAGAACACAAAATAAAAAGGATCTTATCGACGCCAAATCACCCGAGCGCAAACGGACAGGACGAATCTACGAACAAGATTATTATCCAAAACTAAAAGAAAAGGCTGAGTGGCGCTAAGGGGAAATGGAGAGAAGTTCTACCCGAGGTCCTTTGGCCGTACCGAACGACATCAAAGTCCAGCACGAGTGCAACCTCGTTCTCCTTGGTATAAGGATCTGAAGCCTTAATCCCAGTCGAGGTCGGGGAACCTAGCGCCAGATTTTGGCATGCAACGGAGGAATCAAATCACAAGGCTATGAATACTAGCCTCGAATTATTAGATGAAAAACAGGAGTTGCACTTGTTCGGATGGTTGCACAGAAGCAAAGAATCGAAAGATACTACAATAAAAGAACTAACCTTTGACACTTCGGTATCGAGAACTTAGTTCTAAGAAAAGTCACCCTCAATACTCAAGACCTGAATGAAGATAAACTAGGATCGAATTGGGAAGGACCATATCGAGTCATCGGAGTAATCGTAAAAGGATCTTACAAACGTGGAACGATGGAAGGCGAACAAGTGTCAAACAATTGGAATGTCTCACTGCTCAAAGGATATTATTGCTGAGGTATGACCTTTTCTTCTTTTCCATTTGCATTCAAGACTAACTCGTTGCAGATGTTCGATCAAAGACATCGAGGGAACCATTCTACACGAAGACCTTAGGTTTTAAAGCACGCTTTGCACTTTTTTCCTTAGATCGGGATTTATCCCAAATGGGTTTTTTCGGCGAGGTTTTTAACGAGGCAACAACTATGTGCTACCTAAGGAGAATTCAACAGTATCCAAAGCTTCTTTTCAATCAACCTCGAATACTGGGGGGCATCACCCTCGAAGGCTATATTTTCGAGAAAAATACTTCACGCCAAAGAGGGCTTCGATAGAAAAACTTTGTAATGGGCCAAACGGTCAGATGAACCGTGTCCATATAGAATAGCCGAGCCCCGATGGAAAAACATGTACGCATTATTCAAAGAAGCATTCTTTATATATTAAACACTTTATGTCTCTAAGATATTTGCTACTATACGAGCTCCATACTTATGATTCTCTATGAGAAACGACTCAAGATCCAAAACACAAATACACCTCAAATACTCGGAGACTATCATCGACAGCCAACACGCTCGAGTTGTCTAAACTCGAATTCATAAAACCACAAAGAGGTATCCCTCGACGTAAAGGACAAGGCCATTGTACTCGAAGGCTAACCTTTCGAACAAGTTCGAAATTTTATTAAGAAACAAGTCCAAGAGACACACCCGAAGGCTATGGCCATACTAAAGGCTATGGCTGAAATAACGCGGCTCGAAGACGTCTCAATTCCACAATAAAACAGACCTTCGAATTCTTAGAAAACCGGTTAACAAAGGCTACCCTCGGCAAAATAATCAAAGGGCTTCGATAAAATCAGCCCTCGAAAAACCTTAAGAGGTATCGAATTATTCAGATACAAATTTGTGCTAAGGCATAAGAAACAAAATAGTTCTGGTCGACACTAAACCCTCGAAAAACCCAATGGGTAAAAGATATATGTCAAAGCATAAGAAAATTTTTACTAAGTCTTCAAGAGAAAAGGGGGAAATAATAGCCATCTCTTAGAGGCCGTAACAACCCGTCTTAAAAGAGCCTAAGGGCCAATACACTTAGGGTTCGTGATCTTGTTCTCACCCCATCCGAACCCAAGGGTTTGATTATCGCGAGCCCAAATAAATATATTGATTATGGCTCAGAGACTCACCATTATCCAACACAACGGGTCTATGACCCGAAGGTTCGAACCTTATTCGAACTCGACCACGACAACTTCAAAGAAACTGTCTGAGACAAAATCTTGAACATACCATTCGAAGAATGAAATTATTGCAATAATTTTAAGGCATGAAATACTGAGAAGACATTCAAGGAAGTTTCTTATTTTATATACTTAAGAAATAGGTATGTACAAGGATCCGACATAAGGTTTGACACAAAAGAAAATTCCTATCTACGCCTAGGGCTGGTCTCTCCTTCAGGAGCAACTTCCTCTTCAGGCCCCTCTTCTTTATCGGGCCCACCTTGGCTGCCTTTACCACCATCATCATCGTCGGAGGAGACGAGAAATCTAGCATTGGCTTCCAGCGCCCTTGCTTGAGCTATCTCTTCAGTGAGGTCGAAACCTCAAGCATGAATTTCTTCGAGGGTCTCCCTCCTAGATTGGCATTTGGACAAGTCATACTCCTCTTTTCCCGGTCGGAAGCTTCCCTCAGCTCCATTTGAGCAGCCTCGGTGTCCCTTAAATACACAGCAATGGTTTTATCAGCCGTGTCCTTCGTCTTCTTGACTTTAGCCATGGCTTCAGCAACCTCGGCCTCGGCCTTGGCAAGTTTGGTCTCTAGCTCGATAATCCTTTTGGCCTGGGCCGAACCTTCTCTTTGACACCCCTGAGTTGGGTCTCAACCGATTCCAATTTGGCTAATGTAGCTTCTTTCTCTACAGCAAGGCAGCCCATATTTTCCTTCCACCAGTCGCACTCAGAAACAGATCGGCCTCACCTCGAAGCTGCTCGATCATCTCCAATTTTTGTTGCAGCTAAGACATTGAAGTGTTAGCCTCCACAGTGGGGTCAAGAAGACCATACTCTTTCAAAATGACAGTTACCTGCTTGTCTAGATCGGCCTCATCCTCTCGAGCCTTAGCCAAGTCTGCCCGAAGGTCCTTGAGCTCCTCCTCCTTTTGACTGCAAAGGAGATTCAGGGCCTTCCCTTCACCCGAGGACTTCTTAAGCTCGACCTCATATTGGCTCCAATCAGCCCTAAACCTGGTAAAGTCCTATGCAGAAAAAGAGATATCAGTTAAGGTAAGGGGAGAAAAAGGAAATTTCAATGATAAAAATTAATGCTTACCTTAGAGAAAAGACGTTGGGCCTCTTCGAAGAGGGTAGATGCGTCGTTGAGGTCGGCATCAACGACCCCAGTAAAGAATTCCCGGAAAGGATCATCCTCACCAGGGACTCCGCTTAAGTCAGGTGTTATCAGGGCGGGCTTCTCTTATGGCGTCCTCAGAATAAGCCCGTAATGATGGAGAGTGATCTACTGTCATGGCCCCGGACAGATCGTCCGGGGCGCTCTGTTCGACCATGGGGACTTCGAAAACTGTCCTTTTTGTGTGCTTATTGAAGGCCGATAAACAACCTCGACCTCGGGAAATACGAGGGCTTTGCCCACGACTTTCTTCGGAGTTTCCTCACCACGAGGCAGGATTTCTGGATTGGAACATTTGGCGTCCTCTACTGGCTTTTTCGTTCAGACCACCAGCATTGAATCCTCGCCCTCATCTTCTTTATCATCTTGAAACTGGTGGATTAAGTCTATGTCCACGTGAATGACATTCCTCCTACGTCTCCGAGTAAGGCCCCTTTTATCTTGGGGGCCTGATCATGCTCAACTATGTCTTATAGAAAGACTAAACGGGCGCTGCAAATATAATCCAGGGTATTATGCCCAGAGTCGATCCCATAGGGAATTTACGTATCAATCAAGCCTTCAGAATACGCAACTTTTACTTACTCAATTTTCTCAAGACTTTTGAATATCAATTGATAATGTTTTACTATTTCTACTGACAAAATTAGTAAACNTCTAATCCAACTTCTAAACCCTCGGTTATGACTTTCGTCTATACTCTGGGAGTGATGTTGTTCAAACAACTACCTAAATATGCACTCTCTCTCAAGTAGATACATAATAAATAGGAACAACTAATTGAGGGCCCTTCAATCAACTACAACAAGAACGTAGTTGAAAAAATAGAGTTAATCAACCAATCAAAGCTATATTAATATCACAATAAGTTCATCCCCCAAAAGGTTCCACCAAAACCCTAGATTAAGGAAATTAGCTACTCATGCTCATAATAATCAACTCTAAAATAACTTGCATAATTAAACTACAAAGTAATGAATAAAAGCTGTGAAAATCAATGTTTTGTTTCTCTGAGTAGTATTCCACAGGCGTCTCTTTTCCCTAATGGAATCTCCCTCTTCAAGTTGTGTTTTTGGGTCTATTTATATGTTTAGGACAAACCCTAAACGTGTAGGAGACTTCTATTCAAATCGGGAAACACTTAAAATCTTCAAAACTCGGATTTGACTGGACCAGGGACCAGGCGTTACAGGCCAAACGCCTGGCTAATGCCTGTCCAGGCCTGGCGTTAGGGCCCAAACTCCTGGCTAACGCCTGGTCAGTCCTGGCGTTAGGGCTCAAACGCCTGGCTAACGCCTGGCCAGGCCAGGATTTACAGCCCAAACGCCCGGCTATAGCCCGGTTCACTCCTTTTCGACTCTTGAGCGTAGTTTTGACGTTTATGCATCCATTTAACTCGGCTTCCATCTCCAATTCACCTAGACATGAAATAGACTCCATTAGGCACATATGAAGTGTATTTTCATCATTAACGCACACAAAATGTAAGGCACCTAATGTGTTAAACCATGAATTCTAGCCACACATCAACACCCCACACTT
>ML364786.1:0-92909 GCA_005239505.1 Nicotiana paniculata | reverse complement strand
TATCTGGACTTAAAATCCTGTATTACTTGTCGACCACGTACACTTGCGTGTGCATTGGGAAACAATTCTTCTTTTTCACCTGCACCCCTCAGCTGGTTGCAGTACCTTTTCAAGTGGGCTTTAGGGTCACTGTGTCTATCATACTTCTCAATTTTGGGGTCTTAAACCCTGGTGGCAATCAGATGTGAGGGAACATGCATAGATCACTGAACGATACACTTTTGTGACCACCTATTCCTTGCATGTTCTTTATGTTCTATTCAAGACTTTTCATTTTCCCGGCCATCTCATCTGGCTCAGCCGTCTTGCCAGGCTTTTCATTTTCCACTGGTGACTCATGCTGAGGAATCTGATTGTATGGAACCGAGACCCTGCAAGCTATATTTGTAGAGTAGTATTGGCCATCATAAGCATGAGATGGTGGCTTGTTGTTTGCCCTCGTCATAGGAAGTAGTGGTGGGATTGTATATACTGGCACGCCAGACACGACAAGAGGGGTATTCCTAACCGGTGCGGCAGGAGGTCGCACATTGGAGGTAACGGGGGTGGAAGGGAAGCTATAGTTTGGCATATACCCCGGAGGTAGAATATGATCGCTCATTGCAAGGAACAGTGGTTGAGTGGGTAGGAAAGGGTATTTTGGAAGTTCCCTCTGAGGGACCATGAGGCAGAGGCTGACCGAGACCCAATCCTGATACACATGAGACAGTTGATGTTTCAATCTCCTTACTTCCTCGGACTTTTGCTCTACCGAATGACCACGGGGGTCGTCACTTACCAACTCGATTTCATCATTGTTAGCCATCGATACCTTTCTTTTAGATCTGGTGAAGTAATGATGTATTGCTAGTTTCACCACAAACCAACCACCTTAAGCTTTACTAGATAAGATAACATTACAGATATGAATCACACGTAATATGTCATGCTCCTAACATTATCACCACCTCTAACATGATTTTGGAAGGCTTCATGTTTCATTCTGGCGTATAAGGTTGATGTCTATTGGCGCTCTTACTTTCTTCTCTTTTTATTTTCCGCTTTTCTTTTCACTGACCTCATTTTGATCCCTCATTTTAGAGTCGTTTAAAATATTTCGATCGAACCTTTTGGAGGTTTCCTACATATCATGTCGCCGCGTGAATCAAATCATTACGTAGTTCAGGGACATGACCATTTGTTTTGTTTTGATTTTTTTAATATACAAAAACAAAGTTTTTTTAATGTACAAAAAAGAACATCTTTTTGATTCTTTTTCAAAAAAAATTTCATTGATTTTCGAGTTTTTATTTTCTTTTTGATACAAGACTTGAAAAAGGAAATTACATAAAGATACAAACTAAAAAGACAAACATTTAAACAATACTGGACTCGAACCAAAAAAAATTTACTAAAAATAAAAGGCAAAACAACAAGACTCAAGACACCAAAAGACTCTTACAGACTCGATGACTACAAATGAATAATCAAAATGGACTACCAACTAAAAGAAGACTCTGATATCTGCAGGAGAATCCACCAGCATCATTATATTCAAGGTGCTTATTCCTGCGGCTGACCTCCCATATCATGGTACATGCACTTCAAGTCTATGGCGATGTGGCGTGCGAAGTTGGGCGCTACCGCAGAAAATTTCTCTCGGGTCAAGCATTGATAAGTCACACACGCTCGAGCGGTATAAGTAGCTACTTCATAGACCCTCTTTCTGACATGCTCCTGGCTCTGACTTAAAATTGGATCTGTCGCTCATCGTTATTGGCTATGTCTGATATATTCGCCTCGCATTGTAATGATAGATTCAGCTGGTACTGGACATTTGCTAGCTCATTCTCTACCTGGTTCTTACCTGATTCTACAGCCCTGGCTTGAGCCCTTAGATCATGGATGATAAGGTTGTAATGCATTTCTTCATGCTTTGGAATGAATGCATGTTGCTGAGCAGGATCCCTTATTCTCTCTTGTCGAAGTTGTGCTTGAAGTTCTTGAACCTCATGTGTCAATCTGATTTTCTCCTCTTCAAACTCAATGCACTGCAAATCCCTATTCACGTTGGCGATACTTATATCCCTATGTAGACCTCGAATGATGGATTCATAGTCTTTTGTTATTTCTTCCTTGAACTGCCCTACTCTTGTTCTGATTTCAATCTCCCATACTGTCGTGCTCTTCAGAACTATCTCTTGCCTGGATCCAAAAGCATCTTGGCCATAGAACCACTCAAAACATGCAGGATCTAACTCTCCTAGATCCTGATCTTCCCCCATAGTGTGAAATTCATGCACCTTAATTTCATCTCAAACCTGCTGAGCATAAGCCTCACGAACAGGATCCTCTGATGTTACCTCCCACATGAATATTTGCATATGCTACACTGTGGGCACTACCTGTTTTCGACCTAACTGGCGTAGGGCTCTCATAGGCACATACGGCTGAAAACCTCGAAGACCTATCAAAATAAAAAATGAATGGTGGCCTGTATATGACTTCTTTTGGTGAGAACTAGTGGTAGTTCCATGTGACTTCAGTAGCGGTCAACTATTGAAGATGCCCTCTCCATGCTTCGACTCCCTTGGCGAAGCTCCTATCTTCGGTCAAATCTTCAAACCCATCTTCAAGCTCATTGTTGCTCCAATAACCACTAAAATTTACCCGTTGGGGATGACTGAGAAGGTGCTCTAAAAAATATATTTGGAGTATGATGTTATAGCCCTCAAAGAAATCCTTTCCTTCCTGACACTTGGTCAGGGAACAATAAAGATCATACGATACCATAGGAATGATAGTGTCGTCCTTTCCATGCAATAAAGTGGTGACTATGCATGCCAGATAATCGAATATCAATATTTTTGTCATGCCTCGGAAAACTATTGTCCCTAGAAATGCCACTAGGAATGATTTCCACCCATGGCTTTTCCTAGATTTGTATCCAATTTTATTATCAAGCTCTTTTCCGTGCTTTGAAAATCCACCTGGACACCCATACCTGTCGTACAAGAAATCCAAATCGAACGTGCCCTCGTTCCACACTTGCTATTTTATTTTGGCTGATTGTCATCTGCTCAAGGAACTTACTTCCAGTGACATCCCTTGGGGCCAAGGGTCTCTTCTTCCGAAGCTCATCACCTAACCTTGTGTATCCAACTAACTCCTCCAAAGTGTGAGTCATTTCGAAACCATTAAAACGTAATACTTTGTTAGTAGGATCCCAGAAATGCACCAATTCCTCGATTAAGTCCCTCCTTAGGTTGATCTCCATAATGTTCATAAAGTGACCCAAATGGTCCTTTATCTTTTCCTGCACACAAATGCCCATATTTGTCCACCATTGTCTCAACAACCGGGGTGTTTTATGCACAAGCCAAATCTGCGGGGACTCGTCATCTTTGATCTTTTGTAAGATCTTCTTTTCATTGTATCCATATCTCACCTAAGTGGTAGAACGTGAGTTTAGGACCGATGCAAGCTTATATATTACTAAAATCTATGATACATTTGGGTTTGACTTATGAAAGTTAGAAATGGTAATGTGGGACTCAATAAACCGACCCTAACTGTGTTTTGAAGTGAAGGTTTACTGAAATTGAGTGGACACTCTCGTTGGGAGATGATACAATTTCGAAAGATCATCCAATTGTGACCAAAATGGTAAGACTTGACCGATTTGGACGGGGCTCCGAACCATAAAAGGGTTGCCTATGTATCTTGCATAGGTTCAGGAATCGAGTGCGCGTAGTTCGTACAAGAGACAAAACTAGACTGCAAGGCCTTCTTATGAAAACGAACCTTTCGCACTTCCAAAGAAGCTTTTGGGGCAGTCCCATCAAAATTGCCGAACATACGGACAAAATGATAAAAAGTTGACAAAATAAATAAAATGGCTATTAATTTGTATAAAAAATAAAGTAGTGCGGACCGCATAATATCATATGTCGCGGTAGGTTATGAAGGAAATTCCATCAGAGATTGGTGCAAAGTGAGCTGGGCCAGGAGAAAAGTTCACAGAAGATGCATTCTAGGTCTCCCAGAAGTGCGGACCGCAGAAGAGCAAGACGCGGTCTCAGTTACAAATATGCGGACCGCAGAAAGAGTGCAGTGTGACCGCAGTTGAGAATTATGCGGCCGCAGACTTCCAATCCTGTCAAAGTGAAGAAAAGTGTGGACCGCACATGGAATGCGCGGCCGTAGAACCTCTGAAAGGGCATTTTTGTCCAAAATTTCCAGCCCCGTATAAATCGACGAGTTCACTCTTTTAGGTCAACTTTTGACGTCAGCTGCTACAGAAGCCATTTCCTTTTACTCTTTTTAGTAGTTTTTACTATTTTGAACTATTTGAACATAGATTTTATCATTCTAATTAGCAATATGAGTTTAATTATCATTTCTTCTTCTATTTCTTCCATTTCAAGCATGAGTAGCTAAATTTTCACTAGGGTTGTCACCCAACCCTAGTGTGTAAACTTAAAGGGTGTTTAATTTATTGCTTTTTATGTTTGGGTGTTTATTATTTAGCCTTGTTATTGCTTTATTTTGTGGAATTAATGGTTTAAAACATTAGTTCATGCTTGTTTGACTTGGTCTCTACTTGAGAAAGAGATACTTAGTCTAGAAAAACTTGGCTAACAAGAAATTGGGTCAATCAAGTGATTGATAGTCCCAATTAAAGGGTTGAACCTAGAGATAGTAACAACCCGACTTGAGTGTTCAATAACCATTTGACTTGAGAAAGCCAAATTGGGCAAAATCACTCTTTGACCGAGAGGTATTGAGTGGGTAATTAAGTGTAATAGCTATAATACACCCCGACCAATAAAACAAGCTTTAAAGTTTATAACTCATTCGGCAAACACCTAGGTGAAGATCATAGCCCTAGGACTTTTACAATGTTTGAGAAACAACAAAAGCAATCTTTTAGTTTATTTCTTAAATTGCAAACGTAGTTTAAATTAGACATTAAATCAACCAAACTTTGTGGAAGAGCAAATTTAGATATTCAAATTCGCACGCTACAATATATAGTACTAACTTCCACACATATAGCTCCCTGCGGAATTCGACTCCGACTCTTGTTGGGTATTATTATTGCATCGACCGTTTTCATAACCTTGAATTGAGGTGTGAAATTGGACGAGATAAATTTTTGGCGTCATTGCCGAGGAGCTAAAAACGGTGTGAGCTATATATTTAGGATATCTTCTTTCCTTCCTTGTTAATAACGAGTTAAGTATTGTAGGTGCAATCATGGCAAACAATGAACTTGGAAACATAGCTGTGGGGATGTGGACGTTGAGGATGATCAAATGGATGAGGTCCCTCTTGAATCTCAAGCCAATAGACGAGGCCGATGGACTCAAGACAATGTACCCACTTCACCCCCACCTCCTCCACGAGCGGCTCCACACCGGGTGTTGCCGAATGAAGGGTATGAAAGTGCTATAGTCTATTCCCGTATTAGGGCGGGAAACTTTCAAATAACCAACATGATTCTCACTTTGCTCAAGAAACGAGAATTCTTCACCGGTGCACCGGGTCAAAATGCATATAAACACTTGAAAGTGTTCGTCGATACGTGTTGGGGGAGTAAACAAACTAATGTCTATTAGAATGCTTTGAGGCTAAGGTTTTTTCATTTTATTTACGAAAGAAAGCTTTTTGAAGGTTGGAATGTTTTCCAAATTATTCCATTCGTACTTGGGATGAACTAGCGGAGAAATTTATTTCAAAGTACTTCTCTCCCGGGCACATGGCTATTCTTCGGGATGAAATTCTAGCATTCAAGAAAGATCCCAATGAACCACTACACGAGATATGGAAAAGGTAGAGAACAATGGTGAAAGAGTTCCCCAACAACGATATGACGGAGAACATGATTCAACAAACTTTCTATCGGGGGATCAATACCACCAACCAATGTGTAGTGAATCAACTTTCCGGTGGAAACTTCATGACTAGGCCTTATGCGGATGCGTGTAATATTTTGGTTGAAATGGCAGATACTTAGTCGGTGTGGCAATCTAGGGCCAATTTTCGACAAGGTGATCCAATGTGATTCTTCTTCACAAAGAGTTGCATGACCATGGTCAAGCCATAGCCGAATTGACAACCACCATGAACCAATTGTCAAATGCTCAACTTCAACAAGTGCAAAACCCGAGGCAAGTCAATGCAATAGAGGGAGTAAATATGATGGTGAACAAGAGAAGACTAAGAAGTCCACAAGTGCAACAAAGAGTGGAAAATTTTGTGCAAGATGATAGTGGACTTGATCAAGATGAATCCTACAATGATCAAGAAGAAGAGGTTCAATATGTGAACAATCTTCAAGGGAAAAGAAACAACTTCCAAGGCCCTAGTCAACAAAAATGGAGACCTTCAAATAATCAAGGCAATTGGAACTCTCATAATCAATGTAATTGGAGTGGTGGAAACAATCAAGGCAATTAGAATAACAACAATCAAGGAAATTGGGGAGGCAACAATCAAGGTGGATGGAATAACAATCAAGGAAATCAGGGGTCGGGTTTTCAAAGGCCCCTGATGTATCAACAACAGGGCAACCCACCTTCTTATCCTTCCCATGGTCCTAGTTCCTCCAACAATGAAATGGGCCGTATTGAGAACATTTTCAAGAAAATGATAAAGAAGAACGCCGATTTTGAGGCCCAACTTGCTTCACACAACACATCAATATGTAACTTAGAACAAATTAGGCAAATCTCTCAAGCTTTAAATTCTAATCCTAAGGGGGCACTACCAAGTGATACGGTGGTGAACCCGAAGGGCGAAAACAATACGGGGAAGGCCATGGCTATTATTACAAGGAGTGGAAGAGGTGGAAATTCACCTACCTCAACTCAAAGGCCTATTGTGAATGATGAGCAAGTGGTAGAAGAAGAGGAGATCACGAGCAATGTGGTACTAGCAAATGATGAAGTGCGGATTGATATAAATGACATAGTGGAAGAGACTCAAGAGGATGTGAACCATCTAGGGATCATGTGATTGACATATCGGAACCGGTAGTGCAAAAGGCTAAGGCACCATTGCCTAAGACACCTCCTCCATATCCTCAAAGGCTTGTCAAGAAAAATAGCGAGAATCAATTCAAAAAGTTCATTGATATGATGAAGAGTCTCTTGATAAATGGGCCATTAATTGAAGACTTGGAGAAAATTCTCGGATATGAAACTATTAAAGTCACTCATCAAGTGAGTGCAATTGTGCATTCGATGGATCCTAAATTGGAAGATCCCAGTGCTTTCACAATTCCTTGTACCATTAGAAGTGCCGAGTTTGCCAATGCTCTTTGTGATCTTGGGGCGAGTATCAATTTGATGCCCTATTTGGTTTTCAAGACATTGGGAATTAACCAACCAAGACCCACATCTATGAGATTACAAATGGACGATCATACAATAAAGAGACCGTTGGGGGTGATTGAAGATGTATTGGCTAGTGGAAACTAAAGTCAAGGAGATGAATGTTGGGGTTATATAAAAAAGAATTGCACCAGATTGGAAGATAATCAGTAACTACAACAATGCCTTAAATGGAAGAATTTGGATCCTGTGGGATGAGAAAGCATACAATGTGAAAGAAATTGAGAATGATGCTCAATTCATACACTGCTATGTCACAGATACAAAAAATACCTTTTCTTGCTATATGACAGTGGTGTATGGATACAATACAATGGAGCAAAGGAAAGACATGTGGAAGAAAATACATAATTTGGCACTTGGAAAACAACAATGGCTGATCAGTGGAGACTTTAATGTTATGCTAATTCCATAGGACAGAATCTCTAAAGTACCTGTGACTTTAGAAAATATTCAAGACTTTGCAGAACGGTGCCATAATATATATCTAACTGTAATCTGATGGAGAGGTAAATACTTCACTTGGACAAACAAGCAACAATGAGATGATAGATTCAGAAGCAGGCCTTATAGAACACTTGGAAATGATTGTTGGATGATGCAACATGGCCATTTTATTATCAATTATGAAGATCCTTTTATTTTATACCATGCACCAATGTTAATCCCTATTACATAGCCCACCACCAACATCAAAGTGCCTTTCAGATTTTTCAATGTTTGGGCTGATCATTCTGAATTTCCTCACATAGTAGCTGAAGGATGGAATCAAAACAACATCAGGGGAAGAATTAAGAGTATTTGGTATAAACTGAAAGATCTTAAACTAAGGTTTCAACATCTGAATAAAGAGGAATACAAAGGAGTTACTGAGAGAATTGATCAAGCAAGGAATAAGCTGAAGAGAATACAAGAGAAAATGCACAATTAGTATACTGATACACTAGGTGACCAAGAAAAAGGATTGCTTACAACAATTGGAATCTTGGTCCCTAATTGAGGAAAACATATTGCAACAAAAAGTCCGAGCTAATTGGATTCAATTGGGAGATTCCAACAACAAATAATTCTCAGCAATCATGAAAGAGAAAAGGCAGAAGAAGCAGATCACTGAGCTTAAATAACAAACAGGAAGGAATCTCACTGAAGTTGCTGATATCAAAGAGGAATTGATGCAATTCTACAAAGCTCTAATGGGAACATCAGCCAAGCATCTACCTGCAGTTAATAGAATGGTTATGAAAAAAGGGCCAACCTTGACACATCAACAACAAGTAGAGCTGTGTGCTGAAGTGACATATGCAGAGATATACAAAGGCTTATACTCAATAGGCAATGAGAAATCCCCTGGAAATGATGGCTACAATGCAGTTTTTTCCAAAATTAAGATGGAGGTTTGCAATGCAATTAAAGAGTTCTTCCGGACATGTATTATGTGTAAAGAAATTAACTGTACAACCATTACTCTGCTTCCCGAAGTGCCTAATCCAGAAACAGTAAGAGAATACTGACCTATTGCTTGTTGCACAATATTGTACAAGATGATTGCTAAGGTGTTAGCCAACAGAATGCAAATAGTGATGCCATGTATTATATCATAAGCCCAAGCTGGCTTTATCCCTGGAAGAAGAATCTTTGATAATATCATCTTAGCACATGAACTGGTGAAAGCTTATAATAGGAAACACATTTCTCCTAGGTGTATGATTAAAGTTGACATGATGAAAGCATATGATTCAGCTGAATGGGTGTATATTAAACAACTGATGAAGACCTTGCAGTTTCTAACTAAGTTCATAAAATGGATCATGGCATGTGTGTCCTCTGTTAGTTACTCTATCTTGTTTAATGGTGAAGCAATGGAATCATTTCTAGCAGCAAAAGGTCTAATATGAGGGAATCCAATATCACCTTACCTATTTGTTATAGTCATGGAGTATCTGAGTAGGTTGTTGTGTAATCTAAAGCGTAACAAGATCTTCAAATATCACCCTAGATATGGGAAACTGGGCATAACTCACCTTAGCTTTGCATATGACTTGTTGTTATTTGCAAGGGGTGACTTAGACTCTGTACAACATTTGCAAGACTGCTTTCTAACCTTTTCCGGCGCTTCAGGGTTACATGCAAATACTTCTAAAAGTGCAATTTTTTTAGGGGGGGGGGATTTACACTAACTCTCCAAACAACCTTGTTACAGAGAACAGGTTATACTCAAGGGGAGATTCCTTTCAGATCCCTGGGGATTCCTTTGGACACAAAGAATCTTACATTGGCACAATGTCTACCCCTCATAGACAAGATCACAACAAAAATATCATCCTGGACAGCCAAGAAATTATCATATACTGGAAGAATCCAATTAGTGCAAACAGTGTTATTTGGCATGCAAGCGTACTGGGCACAAATGTTCATATTACCTGTCAAGGTAGGTAAATTGATTGAGGCATACCGCAGAAGCTATGTGTGGTAAAGAGGGAATATCATCACAAAAAAGTCATTGTTGGCCTAGAAAAAAGTATGTCTACCTAAAGCAGTTGGAGGCTATAACATCACAAATATACATGTGTGGAATAAAGCAGCAATAGAAAAAACATTCTAGGATATTACACATAAGGCAGATAAAATGTGGATAACATGGATTCATCTATACTATATCAAAGGGCAAAACATTTTTGAAATGAACATACCAAACCAGGCAAGTTGGATGGTAAATAAGATATTTAGGGCAAGGTATGATATCAAAAAAATGCGAAGACCTACTGTACATAAGAAAACTATTATCATATACATCTACAATCAGCTGCTAGGGGATCATCCTAAAGTTGAATGAAGGAAGCTGATGTACCATAACAGAGCTAGACCCAAAGCTACCTTTACTCTATGGTTGCACTATCATGGGAAGCTTGATACTACAGACAGACTTCGAAAATGGGGTATCAATGTGCAATCACTTTGTGTGCTGTGTCAAGTCTCAGATGAAAGCAGGGATCACCTCTTTGAGGAATGCACTTTTTCAAGAGGATTGTGGAACAGACTACTACAGTAACTGCAAATGCAAATTCCAGTAGGACAGACATGGACTGCACTCTTCACATGGATAATCCATAAAGCTAAAGGAAGAATAACTATAGCAAAGATTATCAAAATGATATATGCAGAGTTCATACATGCAATATGGAAGGAAAGAAATAACAGAATTTTCAAAGGAGAAACTAGAGATAAAGAGACATAGCTAGAGAGATAGCATGTATATGTAACATAAGAGGCACGAGCGACATGAGGAACCAACTACAGAAGTTGATCTTTTAAATATGCAATCCATAACCTAGCTTTACATGTATACATTTAGACTTTTGGATAGAAGAACCAATAGGAGGTAGGAGTTAGATTGTTCAGTTTTACTCAGAGTAGCTAGTTGTTATAGCTACTTGTTTTGTAATGTTTTCACTGGTGATTAATATAATATTTTAATTACCAAAAAAAAGAAGATGTATTGGTTCGAGTTGACATGTTCATTTTCTCGGTGGATTTTGTTTTTCTTGATTGTGAAGTGGACTATGAAGTGTCGATTATTCTTGGTAGACCTTTCCTTGCTACGAGGAAGGATCTTGTTGATGTGAAAGCCGGAAAACTCAATTTTCGGGTGGGTGATGAAAATGTGGTGTTCCACGTGTGCAAATCTATGAGGCGACCGAATAGCAATGAAGTGTGTTCATTCATGGACTTGGTGACCAATGTGATTATTGATGATACAAGTGCCACGATTAATGTGGGTGATATGTTGGAGGCCGTCCTGCTCAATTTTTATGATGACGAGATGGATGACTTCATGGAATGTGTGAATTCTTTACAAGCAATGGGTTCATACAACTATGCACCCCAGACACTTTCCTTGGATCTTGAGGATAGTCCTACAAAGTCTTCAATTGAAAATCTTCCTATCTTGGGGTTGAAGCCATTGCCTCCATATCTCAGGTATAAATTCCTTGGCCCTTTTTCTACTCTATCGGTTATTCTTTCTTCTTGTTTTACTAACGTGCAGGATGACTCTACATTGGCGTTGCTCCATAAGAAGAAAAAAGCTATTGGGTAGACATTGCCGGATATTCGGGGAATAAGCCTCACATTTTGCATGCACAAGATTAACTCGGAGGAAGATGCCAAACCCTCAATTGAACATCAAAGGAGACTAAATTAATCCATACAAGACGTGGTCAAAAAGGAGATTATCAAATGGTTGGATGCCGGGAGGGGAGGGGGGAGGTCTACCCTATTTCTGACAATTCGTGAACTTCTCCGATGCAATGTGTCCCGAAAAAGGGGGGCATAACAGTGGTCACCAATGACAAGAACAAGTTGATTCCCAAAAGAACGATGACCGGGTGGATAGTGTGTATTGACTATCGAAAGCTCAAAAACGTCAAAAGAAAAGACCATTTTTCACTCCCTTTTATTTACCAAATGCTTGATAGGTTGGCCGGTCGTGCTTTCTATTGCTTTCTAGATGGATATTCGGGCTAAAACCAAATTCTTATTGCCCCGGAAGATTAAGAGAAAACAACTTTCACTTCTCCATATGGCACTTTCGCTTTCAAGCGGATGCCATTTGGCTTATGCAATGCACCGACAAATTTTCAACGTTGTATGATGGAGATCTTTAAGATATGGTAGAGGACTACCTTGAAGTCTTCATGGATAAATTTTCGGTAGTAGGGGATTCCCTTGATGATGGCTTGGCAAATTTGGATAAAGTATTGGCAAAGTGTGAAGAAATGAACTTGGTGTTGAAGTGGGAGAAATTCCATTTCATGGCCGAGGAGGGCATTATCCTTGGCCACAAAATTTCAAAGAAGAGCATAGAGGTCGACAAGTCAAAGATAGAGGTGATTTCTAAACTTCCACCTCCAACATCAGTGATATGCATGAGAAGTTTCTTGGGTCACGAGGGGTTCTACCAGCGCTTCATAAAGGATTTTTCCAAAGTGGTGAAATCCTTGTGCAAGCTTTTAGAGAAAGATGCTAAATTTCACTTCAATAATGATTGCATGAGAGCCTTTGAATTGCTAAAGTTCAAGTTGACAACCACTCCCATTATCACCGCTCCTAATTGGAGTATTCCTTTTGAGATCATGTGTGATGCGAGTGATGTAGAGGTTGGAGCAATTTTGGGGCAACATATTAATAAGATTTTTCATCCGGTCTACTATGCTAGTAATACCATGAATGATGCCTAAGTCAATTACACCATTATAGAGACAGAGCTCCTTTCCATTGTGTTTGCTATTGAGAAATTCTGCCCATACTTGATGGGTGCCAAGGTTATTGTTCATACGGATCATGCGGCACTTTGATATCTTATGAGCAAGAAAGATTCAAAGGGCAGGTTGATGAGATGGGTGCTATTGTTGCAAGAGTTTGATATTGACATCCAAGATCGAAAAGGGAGTGACAATCAAGTGGCGTACCACTTGTCTCTTTTGGAAGAGGAGCGGAGGCCGCATGATGGCCTTGAAATCAATGAATCCTTCCTCGAGGAGAAACTCTTGGCTATTTCAATGAAGAAGGTGCCATGGTTCGCCAATCTAGCAGACTTCCTTGTGCGTGGAATCATCCCGGATGAGTTCTCTTCAAATCAAAGGAAGAAGCTCAAACGTGATTGTCAAGATTATTATTGGGACGAGCCTTAACTCTTTCGGATTTGCACGAATGGGGTAATTAGAAGCTGTGTACCGGATGAAGAGCAAAATATTATTTTTGAGGCTTGCCATTCTTCGCCTTATGGTGGTCACCATGGCGGAGAAAAAACGGCGGCCAAAGTGCTAAGTTGTGGTTTTTATTGGCCCACTCTCTACAAAGATGCAAGTGATATGGTGAAGATATGTGATGAATGCCAACGGGCCGGTGGAATCTTGAAGAAGAATGAAATTCCTCTCACTATCATTTTGGAGATTGATATCTTTGATGTGTGGGGTATTGACTTCATGGGTCCTTTTGTGAGTTCTTATGGAAACACCTACATCTTGGTCGCAGTTGATTATGTGTCTAAATGGGTGGAGTTCGTTGCTCTACCCAAAAATGAAGGGAGAAGTGTGGTGGCGTTCTTGAAGGAGAATATTTTCACAAGATTCGGTACTCACCGGGCTATCATAAGCAATGTGGGTCGCATTTTTGCAACAAGGATTTTGACACTTTTCTTCGCAAGTATGGTGTCACTCATAAATTTACTACTCCCTGTCATCCACAAGAGAGCGATCCAATGGAAGTCTCCAAGGGGTAGATAAAGAGTATCTTGTCCAAAACAGTGAATGCTAACCGAACGGATTGGTCAAAGAAGCTTGATGATGCACTATGGGCTTATCGAACTGCTTTCAAAACTCCTATCGGGATGTATGTCTCCATATAGGTTGGTGTTTTGTCAAAGCTTTTCAGTTTCCGATGGAACTTGAGCACAAATCCATATAGGTTTTAAAGAAGTTGAATCTTGATTGGGATGCAGCCGCTAACTTGCGGGTTGCATATTTGAAGGAATTAGGAGTTCCAATACCATACATATGCAAGTTCGTCCTTGTACAAAGAGAAGATGAAGTACCTTTATGAAAAATACATTGGAAATAAGGAGTTCAAGATGGTCGATCTTGTTTTGTTGTTCAACTCCCGATTGAAGATGTTTCCCGGAAAGCTGAAATCTAAATGGAGTGGTCCCTTTGAAATTGTGGGTATGACACATTTTGGTGAATTTGACTTCAAGAACAAAAATAATGAGGTATTCCGAGTCAATGTTCATCGGGTGAAGCATTATTTGGGAAAAGCTGATTATGGCCACGTGGTGGCAGTTATTCATTTGAAGTGATGGTAATCCGCGTCGTGCAGCGACATTAAATCAGGCGCTTCTTAGGAGGCAACCCATGTTTCTTTTTCTTTTTCTTTTCTTCTTTTGTAAATAGGTGTTATATTTGTGCTAACTAAATTTGAAGTCTGTTGCAGGAATGAGTGTGCTTTACAGGAACTATGCTTCGAAAAAATGCGGACTACACAATTGTGGGTGCTAATACAGAAGGGGAACTGCGGCCACACAATTACAGTGTGGACCGCACAAATTGGAAATGGAAAATGCAAACACTCTGAAGTTTAATCTGTCAGATAAATGGCTATAATGCGGCCGCACACCAAAATCCGCGATCCGCACCAGAAATCTGCGGTCGCATCATAAATTTTGCAGACCGCGGATCATCAAAGGCATTTGAGCCCGCAGAAAGAATTCTGCGGCCGCACTCACCCCTTTGTTCCCTTAGTCAATCCGATAGTATAAATAGTAACCTTAGGGTTACTGTATATTTCCCCCCTCCCTAAGCACTCTAAACTCTAAGACTTGGAACTCGTCTGTTCAATCATCTTCCACATTGAATCCACCTCTGTGACCTTTCATCTGCATTACTTCATATCTGATATGCTTCAATTACTCATAGAATTTTTAAATTTTTAGTTTAATTTACAATTTCTAGGTAGTTTTAGGCCATTTGTCAATAGATTTCAATTTTACTACCATGCGGGGATAATTTGTGTTGGGTCAACTACTAATTGCTCTATGGGGATTGGGTGTGATTTTCATGATTAATTGTTAATACTATGTTGAATTTGTGCAAAAACTGAAGAGCCAAGGAAGTCCGCTCGTAATTGTTTTGAAATCTGCGGCTGCACAAGAAATTGTGCGGTCCACAGAAAGTGAGAGTGAGGGTCAGTGGTGAAGCATGATTCTGTAGCCGCACTTGAAATTGTGTGGCCGCATAAATTTGCGGTCGCATAAAAGTGAGTGCAAGCCTCAATGATAAAAGTGCGGACCGCATTTCAAATTTGTGGTCGCACTCAAAATTGTGCAGATCACAGTTCAAGTTATGTGGCCACAAGTTCAAATTGTGTGGTCCGCACAGTCCAGCCTATGGCCGCACTCGTAATTATGCGGACCGCACTTCCCCACCCTTCCATCATGTTCTAAATTATGTGTTAATGTCTGTTTACAATTGAACTACAACTGACGACTGGTGTTTCTTGTTACAGAAAATGGTTAGACCTCGAGGTTGTAGTGATACTTCAAAGGGGAGGGCCTTCCAGAGGTCGAGGAAAACGCACTTTACCCCTTGCCCTCCAAATGATAATTACCAAGAAACCTAATGCCGGCAGAGGAAGGAATCTACACCCCTCCGAATCTAGTTCATATTCCCCATCTGGGGAAGCATCGGAGGGCGACTCAGTACAAGAGCAGCATGTTGTCCAATCACAACCACATGGAAGGTATCAACTCCGAGACGAGCCTTCCTCCTCACATAGCACCACCAAGGGTTCGAAGAGTGCCAGTCAGGCTTCAGACCCCTCTTCTACACCTGTCCCTGAGGTACCAGCGGTTGTTATTGATGATATTCCGGATGATGGCCGAGGGGGTGATACTACAATTGCCTTGAGAGGTCGAAAAACAAAGAGGTCTGGGAGGACCATTTTTTAAGTCTAGCAGCCTTCACCAGCTTCCGTGGGTGGTGGCCAGTGAGATCGATCACTCTTGAGCGGCAACTCCAACTCAAAGATCTTGACAAGTATAATCCAGCAGTGTTGAGACAGTTCTAGGAGCATAAGGGGTGGATGTGGTTCACCCAGACTGCTGTGCACGCCAATGAGTATTTTGTCCGGGAGTTCTACGGAAATGTGGCGCACAGAAAGAAAGGGACCAAAGTTACAAAAGTGAGAAATCTACAAGTGTGGTCCGACCAGCACATACTGAACTCCTACTTGGGATTTGAGGACGTTAAGCCGGCACAGTACTTGGAGAAGCTGGTGATAGGTGATGCAGCTCGCCCATGGCTAGCTGAGCTTCTTGCAGCCCTAGGGCCACCAGTACCATGGATCACTGCAGGGGTTCCTATTCAATGGAATACCCTAAACTTTGAGGCAAAGGGATGGCATACCTTTGTATGCAGCAGGCTAGACACGTGCCAGAATTAAACCAACTTACCTATTCATCGGGCAGTTCTAGTCGCCTCTATTAAGGCCGAGTCTCAATCAATGTGGGTGTCGTGATGTTGGCCAAAATGTCAATGGTCGCCAGGCAGGATGATACCTCCTACCCGTATCCCAACACCATCATTGAGTACCTTACGAATGCACAGGTAGAGCCTAGAGATTTTGACACGAAGGTTCGGGCAAAGAAGCCCTTCTCTTGGTATTCTTTGATGGATGCAAAGAACCCGAAGAGAAAGAGTCAGCAGACTACTACTGTAAGCCAGCCTGATGAGCTATCGGTGGTAGCTATAGAGTCAGTAGATATGCCTTCCGCTTCAGCAGAGCCTTCAACCAGTGCAGCTGCCATGCATCCACCTTCAGCCTCCGCGCCTCTCACCTCGGCTTTGAAGCCCGTGACTATGCCCTCTGATCAACTCTTTGTGCTGCGAGTCTCCCAGACATTGGTGAGCCTAAACAGCTGGATGCAGACAACTAATACAAAGATGTCTGACATATCCGGTCATGTTGCAGCACAATCATCTATGCTGGCACCCCAGATTCCCCTACAGTCGAAGAAACCTTGAAGAAGATCCTGGATAATCAGAACATTATTATGGCCATTCTAGTACAACATGGGTCCGTGATTGAAAAGTTGGCCAAGGAAATGAAGCAGATGCGGAAGTCACAGGCTTCAAAGAAGTCAGTGGAGAAGATCTGGACATAGGTCACCAAGCTACCAGCAGACGAAGATATTCTATTTGACATGCCCATTGACTCGCGCTATCCAGGCCTCGATCCTACAATACTTACAGCACCAACTGGCCAGTCTGAGGACCCAAATATTTCTGTTGACACTGTCGAGGCAGTCCGTCAGATGTTCACCAACCCTGCCACTCATGGAATTGAGGATGATGAGATCCAATTGGATGAGGCTGAGGTCGGTTCCACTACTGGGGACACAGAGATGGCCACAGAGCCATAGGGAGTTTCCTTCACTCTCACCCTTCTTTTACTCTTCTTTTGTTAAGCATTGGGGACAATGCTTATTTTTATTCAGGGATGGAGTTTATTTGACATATTTTGATGATTATGTATTTTGATAAATATGAGACATTTGTCCTGTAATTAACTTATTACTATTTTCTTCTTCTTTCTCATTATGTATGTAATCTCTCTTATCTCCCATTATGTATATTTGTTTAGCTTTTAATAGTTTTTGTTTTATAGCTTCTTTATCGTTATGTTTGTCTTCCTTTTGAATTAGTAGCTTATTTTTGATTTAATAGATTCTTTTTATGTTATAATAAGCCTTTGGTTTTCTTAATGTTATGATTCTTTCCATCTGTGATTTTTGTGTGAACCGGGTGACTCTTCCCAACGATGGATGGTGTGACAACCTTCTTAAGGAATAAAGTCAGTTTTTGGTGTTTAGGTAATAATAGTAGTAACGAATAAAACCTAATTGAGTCATACTCGAAAAGTAAAACATGCTTCACTTGGTACCAACACACTTAACTATGTGCTTATGGGTAAAAACAAAGTTTTTTGGAAAGAAATAGCTCTAGTTAATGACCTTTTGACTCTTGCGTTGACTTAGACAATCGTCGAGTGGTTTAATCGAACCATAGTGATTTTCAATCTTAAATATGGTCATTGTGGGCCCTCGATCTATCCTATTTAACAATCCAACTGCGTGAGAGGTGAGATGTTTTTGTGCAAGTCGAAGTACCCGTGTGAATGGTCTAGAACTTGCCCCGAATGTTTTTCTAGGTAAAATTTTAAGTTTTGCTTGGCTTGAGAAGTAATTTTAGGCTCTCATTGACCCTCTTGAAGTTTTCCATGTCCTAACATTGCTGTTATCCCTAGTCAACCCATTTGAGCCTAAATTCTTTCTCATTTGATAACCATATTACAAGCCTTTACCCATTTCGTCGTGACCCTCTCTTGCCACCAGAGCTTTCCTTAACACTCTTATGAAACAATTGGATAAAAACGTAAGTTTGGAGGAGAGACGAGGAACTTGAAAGAGGTATCAAGGCATAAAAAGAGAAAAAATGATGAGAAGGAAAGGCAAGAAAAAGAAAAAACAAAAAATATGCAAAAAGAAAGTAAATAGGTGGAAAAGTTGAAGGGATTCAAAGAAAAGTAATGATGTACCATGGAGAAATAAAAGAGGGAGAAATTGAATATCATGATCAAGAAAGAGTGATGTTAAGTCTCTCTACCCCCATAAGGAAAAGAAAATGCCTCCAAGAATTGGCAAAGCATGGGCCGAGAAAAGAAAATGGAGTGCTTAAGGAAAGATGAACCCGTTCTATCATAGCATATCCAACCTTAGTCCAAAATACTTCATTGCATTCCGAAAAAGCCCTACATGATTTCAAGTTGAGTGAGATTTAATTAGTGGTGATCTACATGAGGCGCAAGCCTATGGTTCTTAAAGTCATACTTGCGACATTCTTTTGAGAGAGATGAATGAACATTTCGCAAATCCTTGGATTTAGTGCTAAATTCTTAAGTGAGATATACAAACGGAGAGTAGAGGAGGAGGAGTTTGGGATCCACAATGACCTACATAAAGAGCGATCTTCCTTGATGAATAAAGTCAACTCTTGATGCTCAAGTGTCACATTAGACTATTTGTGCATGAAAGTTTAATTTGTTGCCTTGTTCATAATTCATAAGTGGTGTGGGTAGTTGTTGGTCCCAATTGATGTGTGAATGATTCACCTTTGATTAGCTGGAATAGATCTTAACTTGTGGAGCTGGGAACTACTTTATTTGCTTGAGGACAAGCAAAAGCTTAAGTTTAGGGGAGTTGATAAGTGGGGATTCTGACTACTTATTAGCACCTTTTAGCTTTCGTTTTAGTCCAAAAGCGTTTAATTGTGTTCCTGAAAACTAATAAAATGTGCTTAATTGCAGGAATATTGGAAGATGAACCCCCGAGATGAAATCCAACTCAAGAAGGAGTAATCTGAACTCAAAGACATAAAATCACAGAAGCTTAGAAGTGCGAACCGCAGAATATCATCTGCGGCCACAGGTTATGAAGGAAATTCCATCAGATATTGGTGCAAAGTGCGGTCCACACATGAACTGTGCAGCCGTAAAAGCTGGGTCAGGAGCAAAGTTCAGAGAAAGTGCATTCCAGGTCTCCCAGAAGTGCGGACCACACAAGAATTGTGCGGCCGCAGAAGAATAGATATGTGGCCATATTTACAATTGTGCGGACCGCAAACGCACAAGATACGACCGCAGTTACAAATCTGCAGACCGCAGAAAGAATTCAGTGTGGCTGCAGTTAAGAGTTATGCGGCCGCAGACTTCCAATCCTGTCAAAGTGAAGAAAAGTGCGAACCGCACATGGAATTGTGTGACCGCAGAACCTCCGAAAGGGCATTTTTGTCCGAAATTTCCTGCCCTGTATAAATAGACGAGTTTCACTTTTTTAGGTCAACTTTGGTCATCAGCTGCTACAGTAGCCGATTCCTTTTACTCTTTTTAGTAGTTTTTACTATTTTTAGCTATTTGAACATAGATGTTATCATTTTAATTAGCAATATGAGTTTAATTATCATTTCTTCCTCTAGTTCTTCCATTTCAAGCATGAGTAACTAGATTTTCACTAGGGTTGTAACCCAACCCTAGTGTGTAAACTTAATGGGTGTTTAATATATTTCTTGTTTATGGTTGGCGTTTATTATTTAGACTTTTTCTTGCTTTATTTTGTGGAATTAATGGTTGCAAATATTAGTTCATGCCTATTTGACTTGGTCTCTACTTGAGAAAGAAAGTATTAGTCTAGGAAAACTTGGCTAACAAAAAATTGGGTCAATCAAGAGATTGATAATCCCAATTAAAGGGTTGAACCTAGAGATAGTAACAACCCGACTTGAGCTTTTATCAACTGTTTTTTTCAATAATCATTTGGACTTGAGAAAGCCAAATCAGGCAAAATCACTCTGTGACCGAGAGGTATTGAGTGGGTAATTGAGTGTTGATAGATATAATACACCCCGACCACTAAAACAAGCTTTAAAGTTTATAACCCATTAAGCAAACACCTAGGTGAAGGTCATAACCCTATTCTTTTACAACATTTGAAAAACAACAAAAACAATCTTCTAGTTTTATTTCTTAAATTGCAACATAGTTTAAATTAGACTTTAAAACAACCAAACCTTGCGGAAGAGTAAATTTGGATATTCAAATTCACACGCTACAATATATACTACTAACTCCCACACATATAGCTCCCTGCGAAATTCGACCCCGACTCTTGTTGGATATTATTATTGCATCGACTGTTTTCATAACCTCTATTTGAGGTGTGAAACTGGATGAGATCAATTGTCTGTCTTAAAATGCGGAAAGAGGAGCTCTTAAGTAGGAAATAAAAGCAACTTATGGACAGATTTTGATTGACCAAAAATTTGTTCAAAAGGCTAATTTTGTTTGCCAAAACAGTTCTCTTTTCACCAAAAATCTGACTCAAAGCAAAGCAGTTATACCCTAAGCATGCTTAAATAATGAAATACCCAACAACCATGTACTTTAAACTCAAGTACTCAACATTTAAATTCACGCATTACTGAAATTCAACAAAAACACTCATATTCAAACCAACTATGAACTAGCAAAGCAGAAACATGACTTCAATTGCAATTGGATTGAGTATCCAAACGAACTAAACTAAAACTAACCGATTAACGAGAACTAATAGTGGGTGATTTGAAATAAGGAAACACTGTCCAAAATAAAACTTAAATGAACATTGGTAAACCATCGAACAACGAGTAAAATCAACTAACTAAACGACTAACTAACTGAATTATTCAACTAACAGAAACAACCAAGATAAACAGAGATAACTAATCAATAACGTACTAATTTGAAATTCTAATTAACAGTCATTTGACCAAAAGAGAAATCAAAAGTTATTGCTATTAAAAATCAGAAATTAGTGAGGGAACGAAGGTCTTTGATTGATACCTAACTCCGTGAACTCAAATCTGCTCATCTTAACACCACCGAGGGGATGAACTACGACCACCAAACTCGAGGTTTCTTGCCAACTCAGTCACCATATGCCGAAAGACGGGTTAGTAGCTTGAGGAAGCAAGAAACATGGGATATGGTGGCTTATAGAAGTGTGGAGGCAGTTTGTCAGAGGGTGGTGGTAGTGATAGCGGTGGATCAACAGTGGGGTGGTCGGACGGCAACTTCGCCGGAGTTCGGGTCAAAACCAATGTCAAATGATAGCCCTTTGACGAGCTATATGCGTCTATGTAGGTGTTGGGTGAAGGGGATGGCACAATATTCACTAATTTGGCCAAAAAATGGTTGCTTGGGCTTTGCTAGATCTAAAATTAAGAGTTTGAGTGTTTTTTTGGAGGTTTTGGTTTGGATATTTCGAAAGATGAGAGTAAGAGGATGAGATGGTGAAGTTTTAGGGTTGGTTGGCCACCATCGGATGGTGGCAGGCGGCGGCACCTCCGTGGTCAAGGGAGGCGGCTTGTGGAGAGTTTGAGGAGTGAAGAGAGAGGAGTGAAAGAAGGGGAAAGGGAAAAATAGGATAATTTCTGATTTTCTAGGCTTTAAATACATCATATGAGATCGATTTTGCACCGTTGGATCAGAGGAAGTAGGTGGCCAGGATTTGATTTTGAATACTTAACCAAAGTGACATAGTTTCGATAAAACTACGTCGTTTGGACCCTCCGCTGGCAGCACCATTTGGACCGGATTTGTGGCTCTTTGGGCTTATGATTTCGGGCCAATTTTGGCTCCATTTCAATTAGAATACACTAGCCCAATCCCTTAACCCCTAATTATCTTATTTAGTCCTAAAGAAAATATACAAGTATAAATAAAATATTTTTGGTATATATTGTTTAAAGATGCAAACTAGAATATACAAATAAAAGGTAAAAAATATTTTTGGTATTTTTAATGAAAGAATGCAAAAAAATGCATAAATAACTAAAAATCATCCAAAAATTAGTATTTGTGGGAGAACTCGGAGCAAGCAAAAAATAGGTATTCACACCTTCCTCCATGGTGATATTCATGAGGAGGTTTACATGAAAATACCTCCAGGTCTTGATGTCACTCCTTGTTCTTCTTCCATTCCATTGGTTTGCAAACTCAAGAAGTCATTATACGCCCTTAGGCAAGCCTCCAGACAGTGATTTTCAAAACTGTCTGAAGTCTTGCTGTCTAGAGGCAACATTTCAAGTCTGAATGATTACTCCCTCTTCATCAAGTCTTATTCTGGTTCTCTAATGGTTATGGTTGTTTATGTTGATGACATACTTTTGGCTGGAGATGACCTCACAGAAATGAACTCTTTGAAATCTTTTTTTGGATAATCAATTTAAGATTAAGGATTTGGGATCAGTACATTACTTCTGGGGATGGAAATCACTACTCATCCTTAAGGTTATCTCATGAGCCAGCACAAGTACATAACTGATCTCCTCACTGAGTTCAATTGCCATCATTTCTCTCCAGTTGCGACTCCATTAGATCCTTATGTAAGCTCACTTTGGACATGGGAGATCCTCTTCCTGATCCTAGTCTTTACAGAATACTTATTGGAAAACTCTATTTCTTGTAGCATACAGGGCCTGATCTGATATCTCTTTCTCTGTCCAGCACCTAAGTCAATTCCTTTAGCAGCCTCAGGTCCCTCACATGCTGGCTGGCCTACATATTCTCAGATATCTCACGAATTGTCCTTCTTAGGGATTTCTTCTCTCTAATTCTTCTGTACTAAGCATATTGAGATTAACTTTCATTATGTTCGTGAATGCTTGAATTCTGGACTAATTTCATTGCAATTTGTTTCCAGTGCTAACCAGTTGGCTGACATAATGACAAAGGCTTTGTGTGGACAACTTCATCACAACATTCTTGGCAAGCTTGGTGTGTATTCACCCTCCAGCTTGATGGGGGTGTTAAACTACCTATGCTCACTCCAACATTGGACCATCTTAGTACTGATAAGGGAAAAGAGAAAGCCTAATAGTGTTGTCTTAAATACCCGACCCAATTGTATTTTTTATTTTCTCTTTAGTTCGTATGCTTTTATTACTGTAAATATAATAGATAATTTTGTAATACACATAACAACAATGAGAAATAATACAATTGAGGGTCTCTTTCCATCGACTATTTTCTCTCTCTTTCTCTTCATCTCTTCTAGGGTTTTCATTCTCTTTCTTTCGCCATAGCTCGCATATCTTTGAGCTAACAAATTATGGCAAGTGACTCCTAATATAATTTACTAATTTCAATCAGCATTTCCCTCAAGCTTTGGCATGGAAATCATATGTCCCAAACTTGTTGCATGTGTAAAGTATTGGAAGGTTCATTCAATGATTAGCGAGCTAGTCGTATCCTTAAGTTTAATAGAACTTTTTTTTTTAAAAAAAGTACTACTATCAATTTACTGTATACAGTAGTATCTGTAGTATACAAGAAAATATAGGTGTAATCCTTAGTCATTCAGTATATGATTAGATTTAGGCACTATTCCAAAAGACAGTATGAAGACTCAAATTGAAATATCAGATGTACGTTTGAGGGGAGTTTTATTAACCAGAGAAAGATTCTTATATCCAATTTCTACAAGTATTTTCTTAAAGAATTATTCGAAAATATATTAATATTCCAAAATAAGAGCAAAACGGGCAAAATTGTAAATCTAAACTAATTCAAATGACATATTTGTATTCCAACTGCCGTCAGCATTATCCAATGAAAGAATTAATTTAAGATAAAACAATGCACTCAAATATTTTCTTTACTAAATATAGGTTGCAAAGTTCTGAAAAATATAAATTTAATTGCTTAACTCAGAAAAATGTAACAATAAATATATACTTCGTTCTGTGCACGAAAGAGAGGATATACTGTAATATGGTAATGCCATATATGAAAGCTAGATTTGACACAAAACAAGATGAGTAAAAAGGAATAATCTAAAAATAAAGAACTTCTGCACAGATGACTGTACTAAGAACAGGAAAGAAGAGTCATAACAATAAAATAAGGTAGGAAAGGGTAGAAAAATCAAATCAAGAATCACAGACTTTACAGTAATATTATTATATATAAATTGATTGGATGGGATCTAACTGTTTAGATAAATTTTGAATAGTTGTTTCTATCAATATATATGAACACTAGATTCGATAAGCAAGCATGTGATAAATCTGCATGGAAAAACCCTAGTGGATTATCTTCTTCTATTTTAAAAATAATTAGAAGAAAGTTAGAGAGAGATCAAGTTAGTAATTCGTGAATTCTTTTTATGGGATCATGTGAAGAAATGATAAATTATCTCTGGCATATCATGGTTGGAAATTTTGGCATTTTATTACAGTTCTGAATATTGCAATATTTATTTTGTAATATTAAAGAAATGTAAGTGGAAAATTTAAGAATATTTGATTTATGAAGTGGCTTAATGGTGGATTCTGAAGCTGAGACATATTTGATTATATTAATATTGGAATAATATCTAAATTCTAGCCTTCTTGTGGATATGGAGGATTATAATTATAAGGTAACATGTGCTAGCCACATAACATGGAATTATTGCAATTAATTAACTGCTAATCTTTGAAATGCTTGCCTTGTGTCAACGGCTTGTTTTATAGTATTATTTTTTTGGTTTTCCCATCCGTCCTGTACTTGCATTAAAGATCCGATTATTTTGAATTCGCATCATATAAGACTAATAAAAGAAAAACGTCTTCCACTAGTAATTTTTTTCATTCCCAAAATTCGAATTAAAAACTTTTGATATCAATCTTATTTATTTCATCATAAACTGTTGGTAGTAACGATTTATTTATTAGTCTTAACAGTTTCTGTCAGAAAGAAAAAGTTAATTAAGCTACAGTCTATAATTATTTGCAAATAAAAACTGATGGAACAGACATTTGGATCTAACTTCGAGGTTGCTTCTGGAAAGTAGTTATAGCACATTTTGTGAAAACTAATTAATGGGGCATGGCCTTAGCTAATCATAGACTTTTTAAACTTAGATAGATCCCCTGGAATTTTGGAAATCTACCCCGGGACCATTCGAGCTTTACCACTACCAAATTATTTAAAATATGTATAAGGTAATTAACAAATTAAATTCCTTCGATACTGTAAATTTTCAGTACCCTTATGTCAATTGATATAAGTTAAATCTTCTTTAATATACTATTTCACTGACGAAGCCAAATTTTTTCCTAAGAAGATTAAAAATATAAAGATAAACAAATGGAGGAATTAACTGGATTCGATATTTATTATGTATACATAAGAAAAGATTAACATTATATATGCAATGTAATTTTTCGGCAAAAGAGATTTGAATGAAGCTCTGCGCATGAATCGATATGGTTGAGTTGCTAGTAAAGCCCATCCCCCCCCCCCCCCCCCCCCCCCCCCCTCAAATGGCTCAAAATTTAGCCTTGATTTAGTATTGTACATTTAGGTCAACCTAATTGCAATTAGTTTTTGTTGTTGACAATATAGTGAAAACTTCTTGATAGTGACGGTTTTTCCATTTAAAGAGTTTTATGCTGCTGCGCAAATTCGAATTAGTAACAAGTAAAAAATAAAAAAGTAAAAACCTTCATATTTGCATGGGTAAATGTCATGTCTCTTTATATTAATAGCTCTCTTTTCTAAATAAATAAATAATGGAGTGGAGATTAGATCTAAGAAATTATCTCAAATTCTCTTTTTCCCGAACATTGTATTACCAAACAAATGATATAAACAGAATTGGAGTCAACACTCAAATATTGAAGCAGGTGAAAGTGATATTGAAAGAGAGAGAGAGAGAGAGAGAGAATGATGGGGAAAAAAGAGATGTACAACTACATGTGATCAAAATGTAGGGTCAAGTAAGGAATAAATACTGGTCTAGGTGACTCATAATAGTACAATAAATTTGAAAAAAATAAAAAAGAGAGGCTTGTGTTGGATGCTAGGTAGTGGGTGACAGTAGGTCACATGAATCCTTACTTTCTTGACTTATATCTATCTATCAAAGCTAAAAAGGACTATAAAGATAGTGCAGTAAACTCTATATTGGAAGCCAAAAGAAATGAAAGGAAAAGGAAGTATTTAAAAAAAAAAAAAAAAAAAAGTTCAATTCGATGCCCAAAGTATTTTGTATTAACGTAAGGTTCGGAGAAGGATCGCAATTTTAAGGATATGATGTAGGTAGCCTACTCTGATGCAAGTATCAATGGTTGATTTTACAGGGAAGTGATGTCGGAAGAGGAATTATCTTTTCTTTTAAATAATGGTAGTATTCGGATTTGCATGCATTTAGTCTATTTCATTGAGTATCTACTAATCACCAGCATTGATGTCGAGTAACTTTGCCAATCAAAGCTTAGGCAACTGGAGAAAATATTTTTTGTCTCGAGATTTAAACTTGAAATCTTGTGATTTTACACCGCTACATTAATAACTAGCCCACCCTCAGGAGTGCATAAGGAAAATAAGTATCGCAAAACTAGTGGTGGGTACACACAAAATACAAGATCCTTTGATTACTGGAATGAGAAAAATAATTCCGATATTAAATTCAGTATAAATTTATACTGTTTGATGGACATTTCATTTATGGTATACGCAATTATGATATAATTTTACGACAATTTTGGTGTTTATATCAAACTTAAGACCGGATCACTTATATGAAGATGAGCTTGAGGTGGATATATAACCTAAAGTTCTAAAATACCAAAATAACCTTGCTTTCTTTTTCTCTAAACTGTTACTATTTATTATTAAAAGTAAGAGTAAAATTATAAACTTTTATATTATGGAATCGTAAATACCATGTTTAGTGCAATGAACAAAACATTAGGCAAAATAGCATATGTACTAAATAATTATAATTCGGGTATAACTTGTTCCATGACAATGTCTTAAGCTTGTCCTCTATTATTTTTTGGGTATATTATTTTTTACAGTATATATTTCTGATAGATACCATACCCCTTTCATTGTCAATTGTCAGCACAAGTTTGCTAACGTCCCCTTCACGAGAATGACCATTTCCAACTCTCCTTGTTTTCTTCTATCTTCCATCTGTTTGTCTTCTTTCCTCCCTTGGTATGTGTGCTTGATTCCGTCTTTCTCTTTTCAATTTTCATCTACTGTTCCACTAACTTCTGCTACAATTTCTTCACCCTTTTTGCTCATTGGTTAATTTTAGCACAAAATATGAGACACAATGATAAAAGTAATTAAAAGAAATTCTTTGATCATTTATATGCGCCAAAACAAAAATTTAAACTTTATGAGTTGTAAATTTTAGTGTTAGTAATAGTATGTATTTAATATTTATATATATTTAGTTAATTTCTTGTTATACGTACGAACAAAGTCTCACATTGGTTATTAGGAAAAATTGAGAGCCTACATATAATTAAGTGTAGGGATTTCTTAATACCGTGGGACCTTTTAGAAAAAATCGTGCGGATTAGTCTAAAACAAATAATATCGCGCCATGTTAAGAGTAATTTCGAGCAAATTAGCCAATTATATTTGAACTAAAACTAATGAGTTCGTGAACAATTCCATATCTCATCTTCTAGCTTTGCCTCGTATGCAATAGTATAAGAGTCATGACTCCAAAGCAAGAAAATAGGTGAAAGACATGAAGTGGTAATTATGAAGATAATAATAGTAGTAGAAGCTAAATTGAAAAACGAAGAATGTTTAATTTTTCTATTGATAATAATTAATAAATATTAAAGGGTGAAAAATTAAAGAGACATGTCTTATTATTCTTTTCCATAAAGATCTGCAAAAGGCTTCCTTAAGTACTTGAAATGTACTTGGTTACTTTATACAATATTTTCTAATATAATGCACCCGAAATAAATAACTTTTTTACTGATCATGAACTCAAAAGAAATGTAGTAAAATATCCTCTTTCAACTCAGCAACTTTTGAAAAGTAAACTTTTGGTCCTTTAAAAAGTTAATTAAAATGTTGTTGCTCAAGCCATGGCCAAAAAGCTGTTTGATCATCAATTCCACAAAACATGTTGGATAAGCTGCTTTCTTCTTTGACAGTACTACTTTGGTCCATTAATTTCAGATCTGGTCTTGAAATTGAATTAGGGTTCATGTTGAAGAGTTGAGCCACCCCATTATTATTATTAGGTCTAATTGAGGGTGGAAAAAAGGGTCTGCTTGTAATTGGATGATTCGATAATGGACTGTCAATGGCTGGTGTTCTTGAAATGTCTAACTTGATTTCTGAGCTGTTTTCACTTCTATTACTGCATGATCCTTCTGTTTCCTTGTTCAAATTGATTGATTCTGTTGGTTGATCCCTATTCTTTAGTGCCATTACCTGCACACAATTTATATATAAAAAAAAAGTTTAAATTTTACGCATTAACATTGTAATAGAAATAGACATACTTTAAATCAGTTACTATAAAGCAATTGCATGTAAATTAAATGTCTATGACAGTACAGTAATTTATTTGTAACATGATAATTAATCAGTTGAACTAAATTTAAAAGAGTAAAAAAAAACTTTGACTTTATTGATGTACTGTAATCCCATTTTGTGAGGTTCGGGAAGAATAAAGTATACAGACCTAATATTTACGTTGTTGTGAAAGTAGAGATGTTGTATCTGAAAGACCCTCAACTCAAAAAATTTGAACTAGAAAATATTAATGAATTGGTCTAAGTTGACAATAGTAAAGAATTCAACATTACAAATGTATATAACTTAAATGGTTCAAAAGCATTATTAAAACTAGTAATAATTATACTATTAGTAGATTAACAGATGAAAAAGAAAAAGGATTAATAATAATAATAATGATATTTGTGATTGGAGGTACTACTATAGTCCTAGTAGTAGCTAGTAGAATACTAATAATTTATCGATATTTGTCTCCTCTTTTTCAGAGTTTCCTGCTACACATTCAAGTCATCATTACAAGTCAATCAATCTAAAGAGAAACATGGAAAAGAAAGATCCTTTGCTGAAAATCATGCACCATATACTACATATCATGGTTTTGAATATACAACTAGCAGAGAATTAGAAATGTCTACTATATCACCAAAATAGCATATTCTTCTTGAATTTTTAACAACCAAAAAAAGAAAGAGACATTATTTAAAGTGCAACATTATTTTATTTCCTACATAACAAGAAAAAGACTTATAATTGGTAAATAATTAGTACCATTTGATTGTTTTTTTGGTGTCATACCTCTGCATGAAGCTTTTGGTTCTGAGATTGGAGAGCATCATTTTCAGCTTTAACAGCTTCAAATTGTCTTTTAAGAACTTCATAATCTTTCTCCAATTGCTTGGTTTTCCATCTTGCTCTTCTATTTTGGAACCAAATGGCAATTTGTCTTGGTTGTAAGCCTAAAGATCTAGCCAGTTGCATTTTCCTCTCAGGTTCAAGTTTGTTTCCTAACTCAAAATTCTTCTCAAGAGTTTTTACTTGTTCCATATTAAGTCTCCTTTTCTTTTCCCCTGCTTGTGAACCATCATCTGATAAATCATCCTCTCCATTATGATTTTCCTCACAGTTATTATTATTTGCCTCCATCCCAGAAAATGACATGGATCTTTTTCCTAGAAATGAAGCAATACCTGTACCAAAAAAAATATAAGACAATATTTTTGGTTGAAGTTTGAAAAACGAGTATTTAAAGTTTGAAAATTATATTTAAACATGAATTTCACTTGAATATAAAACAAAGGTTTTGTGAGTAAAAACCATTATTTTACTTGAAATACATATGTTTTTTAACTTCGAATTCTTTATTTCAAGATGAAGTTGAAAATAATAGTAGACAACATTTATTTTACAAATAATAAATATGTCCACAACACCAACAAAAAGGAAAGAAAAAGAAGAAAGTAAACCATGGAAATCTTGAGGTGAACATGAGGGAAGAATGGGAGTGAGAGAAGTTGAAGTTTGATGTTCATCTTCATGAGAAGTCTGTAGCATGAAATTGGCAGGAAAGAAATCCATCTCATTAGTGCAAGTCATAACCTAGAACATTTTTGCCACAAGTCCAAATATGTATGGTTATGATTCATCCTTTGAGAGAACAAAATAGAGAAAAAGAGAGATCAAGTTTCTGTTCAAGAAATGGGGAAAATGTTAGTATGAAATATTAGTAGGAGATATTTAGTGTGAGGGAGAGAGAGAGAGAGGGGTTTAGAAAAAATAAATAAGGGAGTGTTGGTTAAGGAGAAGAGGAGATGCATTCTATTCTTAAGATGAAGGGATGGCTTATATACCTTATCAGCTTCAAGAGAACCTTTTTCTTATATTTTGTCTAGTTTTGGTTCTGCTGTATGTATGCATGGTAGAAAAAGTGTTGGATGTTTCTTTAATTAGTATAGTCGGACCTCTTTGTAACGGTCATCCTCTATAAAAACATTTACATTTCATATAACGGTCATGTTTTTCTTGGAATCAAATTCTCTAGTACTTCATTATAACAGTAAAAAAATATCGAAATAAATAGGATTGTTATAGAGAGGTGTGTTATCACGTAATTACTCAAGTTAACTTTCAGCACGATCAAGTTATTTTTTCTCATTGATCCCTATTATTTTTTAATTTATTTGGCCAGTTAAGTGACAAAAGTGGGCAGTATGTATCTTTCTGTAATGACAGTTGTCCTTGATGAATTTAAATTTGGAGGGCAACTGATTCTTTGCTAAAGGAAAGAAAATGGGGTATATAACTATATATTATATGGTTTTAGGGGCATAGTGGATGAGAAAAAAATATTAGCCATGGTAATTCTTAAACTCATTACTAATGTGTAGAACTTCAAGAAAAGAGTCTTGCATGTATTTTGCGTAGTTTATGTTGCTTTATTATTATCAAAAGAGATTTCTCATGGAAATGAGTTGGCTATATATTTCAGTCATACCTATTTTCTTGAGTTCAATTTATATATATATATATATACTTTTTACATCGTCTTGTCACTTAAAAAATAATTATAAATAATTACCGTCCAATAACGATGACNGGGGGGGGGGGGGGGGTTGCTATAAAGAAAGAGAAGAGGGAGGAATCTGGGATGGGTCCTATAGAGGGGGCAGGGTTTGCCACCTAACCTACCAACAGCTATCGTGCATTAGGACTATGGCCTATCCCTCCATTATCCTTTTCTCTCCCCATCAAAATTCAAGCAAATTTCATCAAGTTACATAGCATATATATGGGAATTTAATAGAGCAATGATAATCTTGAATTTGAGATATGAAAAAAAAGGAAAGGTAGGAAATCATCACAGAAGAATATAAGAAGAGAATTCTTGGGAAACACAAGTACACAAACAAGGAAAAAAAAAAAAAAAAAAAAAAAAACCTACACTCTTTTCTTATTTTCAAATAACCCTACCAAAGTTGTTCATTTTTTTGGTTTTGTGTCCCTCCAATTCCTAAGTGTCCATCTTTATCTTCACTTCTCCTTGTGCCAAAATCCCTCCAAAATTTTGAAATGGCTTTATCTATAGAGTAGAGACATGTCCTTTCCTCCCCCCGCTTTCCTCCCTCCTTCCTTTTCCTTTTTATTTCTCCATCAATTGTCCAAGTCTCAGTTAAATAAATACACAATGAGTTCACTTTCTTTGCAGTGCCAAAATTTTTAAAAAAAATATTCACACAATCATACCACTTATTAGATAAATTACAAGTAAATCTTTTAATTAATTTATTATCACATGTTAAAATTTAAAATTATAGTGTATATAACCTAAATTTATTTATTTTTTGAACCAAATGTCATTTAAGAGTTTAGGTTTCCTTAATGCAGTTTTTGGTGGGATTGCATCTTTTCATGGTTCTCCTAGTCTTTACAAGTATACATAAGCTAAAATTCACTCCACTCAAATTATACTAATACAATGTCGCAAGCATATAAAATGACATGTGAACTAAACCTAGCTATTTGAACCAATACATAGAATCAAGAACCAGAAAGATTCACATAATATAACATTCGCTGGTACAACATACCTCATATGCAATATACTGGAATTTTCAAAAATTCAATAGTGAAAAGGGCAGTTTGATGCCCAAAGTATTCCGCATAGGGAAGAGCCGCATCCTAAGGGATGTGACGTAGACAGTCTATTCTAATGCATGCATTAGTGGTTGCTTCCGCGAGAAGCAGATTTATAGGAGAAATTATGGAGCACGTGAACTAATGGTCTCTTCGTAAAATTAGATATTTTATGTACATATTTTTTAAAATTGATATATTATTAACTGTTGGCGCCCATGCTCCAAGAAGGTTAAATGGTGTACCTAGTTGAAAGTTAAGTTATTTACCTAGAGGAAGATGGATCAATTCACATATAATACATTTTTCTCCTTTTTTTAGTAGTGATGCATGCACCTATGTAGTAGAAATCCTAAATCCGCCTCTGACTTTCACGGCTCAAACTCGTGACTTGTAAGTCACACGGATACAATTTTATCGTTTCTAGCATTCAATGGTAAGTACTAACTAATGGCATGTTTTACGTTGAATATAATTATTTACATTGCTGATTGAACATAAATAGAAGATTCATGATCATAGAAATTTTGACCATATTGGTCATGTGGATGGAAGAATTGTCATAACCAAAAATAGCAAGATTAGAACTAAATATCCTATGTCTTGTAACGTTCACGAACAAGCTAGGGTTCCATGCATGCATGTCCATGAACTAGGTTACATAATAGTGTAAGCACAAGTAAATTATTGATGACCTTACATATTACTTAGAGTGGTTAATTGATGGGTGCAACTTGCCATTCAAACTAAAGAGTGGAGGTTGTAGGTCTAAATCACCACCCCCAAACTTTTTTTTTTCTTTTGCCTAATGCTTTCACACCTCAACCTATTTTTCTTGTTTGAATATAAAATCCATTCTACTTCTTTGAAAATTCTTCACCTTTCACATTTCTATTCTTTCTCTACCTTAAATTTCCATTTTCTTAAAATTGTCATTGTTTAATTTGGAATATATTTCCCTCTTTACGTTTTGAAAGAAAGGTGGGGGGCAAGGGATCTACTACTATTCAAAAAAATAGGAATTAGCAATAAATCACTTCTGTCGCTAGCTAGCTAAACAACAATAATTTATCCCTAATCCTAAATAGCGATGAATAATCAATATATTATGTTCGTTACATGCGACGAATTTCATAGCTAGTTCCTGTATTTTTTAGTGAAACGCTCGAATAAGATACATGTGCAGCAGGGTGAAGTTGTGATTAAGTTGTAACCACTAGCCTGCAACTCTGTTCTCACAATTTGAAATTTTATTTTTCCATTCTAAGGTATGTACATACTCTAACCTAGAAAACATAAAAGATATGGGACATTAGGACCCATAGGAAAATGAATAATATTCGAATACAGCAAAGGGTCCCTTCTTTTGTGCCAAAATTGGCCACAAACACATGCTGCCAGAAATTAGTTGGTGATTTAACGATTCCGCTATTTCCATCAGTCTATCAAATTGATTGTTATCTATTTGAATTCAGGTGTAATTTCCATATCTCGAATAGGAGTATTTCAATAAATAGTTTATTATTCTTGTGGTACTTTTCTCTCTTAGTAATACATTCGATTAATATACTTTACACTAATTCCTTTTTACCATACAAGATTGTTTACCTGTAAAATAATATATTTAAATTTATGTGATTTCTAGACAAGTGAACTAATTTGATCCTGAAATAATGCAATAATTGAAGAAATGTACGACGCTTAGCCTTAAAATGTAGATGATACTTAGCCTTAAAATGTAGATGAAACAACAGAGATGACAGTTCCGAGAACAAGGTTTTCGGGAACATCAATGATGAGATCAAAAAGCGGGAAAGTAAGATTATATTAAGCTTTGTATAAAATGTAGTGTAGTTTTAGCCAGAAAATTTGTGTCCCTTACAATGATAACTGGGCTCCCCATTTATAGTTGTGTCTAGGGAAGGAGGTCCTAGGATTGTTCCCTCCTTTAATGTCAATTATGAGGGTCATTGATGAAGATGTAACAGTAAACATTAACGCCAAATTCTCTATAACGGGTCGTCGCTCTTAATGCTGCAGAATATTGCTTATTAAATGTTACCTGGCGCAGAGCATTTAATACACCTTTATGAACGTTATCCCTTCCGATGACAAGCGGAATGGCTGCGTTCAGTCTTCGGCCATCCCCGTCTTAGGTTCCACGTGTCATATCATATTTCACCCTATATAGATAGTCCCCCTGCTTTCTGGTAACATAATTTTGTGTTACTGGAAAGTTGGTAGAAACACTCTTTTGGCGGGAATTACTATAACTTCCTCTGAAGGCTTCTAAAGGTTGATTAGATGCACGTCTTTCCATATTTAATACCTCGAATACACGTCATCCCACGATTCAGCACAACTTTTGTCCATTATCGAGGTAATCATGGCCATGAATTTAGCCGCCAAAATTTTACTTATACACATTATTTTTTTCCTTTGCACTTCATAATTTATCGCGCTTCTGATTTGCATCTTTGTTCTCCATCCTTTCTCTAGTTTTCTTCAAACAAAAACCTTTTCCTTATTCTTATTCAATGGATTCTTCCTCCAAGCGTGTCGGATCTTCAAAGAACAAGAATAAAGCCAAGGACTCTTCTCCTCCAACAATGGACTCCATCATCCCTATAAGTCTTATTACCATAAAATACTTTGAAGAGAAATTTCCAACTGCTAATTCTCGTACATGGGCCGTTAGCAAGTATCCTTCTTCAAATACGTCCTTCGAGCATTCCTGCTGTGTAGGAAGACTATCGCTGCCATGACTTGGAAGTTATCTCTCCCGATCTGTTGGAGCGAGTAGCCCTTCCTAAGGAGGATTCTACATATGCTTACATGTATCCCTTTACTTTGGGTGTGTTTTCTTTGAGCGTGGAGCTTGATTCCATGATTGTGGAGTTTTGCCTCCGCTACCAAGTGTGGTTTCCACAAGTAAGTCCTTTTGTGTGGCATAAGGAAATTGGATAGGAGCTAACCTTAGCTCATATGATGAATCTCTATTCTCCCAAAATCTTTCGGGAGGGGGTGGGGGGTGGGGGGAAAGGGGGGGATGATAAACCTCTGCAAGCGTGTCCATCATACTTTGCTATCTAGCATGGATAATGACAACGGCTGTGGGTGGATGGAACGGTTCGTTGGAGCCGCCAGCAACGACATCATTCCGGCAACGGCTTCATCCTCTCTAGTCGCTTGGAACTGCACTCTTAAGCTCTTTGTTTAGTATTTTTTTTACTAAATATTTTTCTATAGCCGTATTGATCCTCCATCCTTCGTTTGTTTTAGAAACTCGATGGATCCCACCGCTGATCGAAGGTTTGGACCGGTGGTTACAAAAGATCGTGGACGCTACAATGTCTGAGACTCGCTTGAGCCAAGAACTAGCCCATATCTATGAAATTAGGTCTACCCGCGGGCTCTGTTGTTGTTCTCGAGGAGGATGTCTTAGTTGATCCTGCTGATGCAGCGAGGCTGCTTCAGGAGGCGCTTACTCGAACAGGTGTCTCTGGGCCTGCTTCGAGAACAAATATTTCTTTATGGAGTCCCTGACTGGAAGACGCTCCTCTGTAGTCGGGGAAAAGAATAAGAGAGCGAGGACAAATTCCTCGAGTCTTCTCCGATAGCGATGATGATTGGCCCTCCTTCTGCGCCGGTCATAAACATCGTGACGATTGACGATGATGAATAAGCTAGTGATGAGAGAGCTTCTCTACATAGAAGACAACGATCCTCATCATCTCAGTAGGATGCTCGACTTGTTGAGAGAGTTACACCAACCAAGGACGATGCCTCGGCACTTTGGGGAGAGGTTAATTTGGTAAATAATGTCAACTCCCATTTTTGGGCCCCAATTGTTGTGCCCGGTGCTGCGAGGTTGAGCACCGGGTCCTTTCCGTCTTTAGTTGGCGAGCATCCAACACTGCATTTGATGTAGCTGCTTCTCACTTTTCAACTCCATCAGCTTCATTTCCATCTTCACCAACACCAACAAGTGCTACATCACTTCCATCTCCGTCCACTCTTCCACCAGCAATTGCTACATCACCTCCACCGGCTGCACCTGACCATGAAGATGTTGTTCCTCTTCCATAGTCCATAGTTCATTGGAACTTGGGGAAAAATTATGATGCCCATTCTGAAGATCCAAAAAAGAGGAGGAACGTTACTCTTTCGGTCTCTACCGGATGCAACTTGTTATCCCAGCCGGTAGAGCTTGCTAATTATTAGAAGCCTTCGGCTTCATAGAAAGACTGGGAAAAGATGCACTCTCGGGAGAGTGTTTGTTAAACAAAGCCATGCACAATGTCGCAGTGGCACGTTCATTTCTTCCTTTATCACTTCTTCTATTTTTGGGTGTAAGCATATACTGAATTTTACCCTTCTTACTTTGTAGGCCAACTTTCTTGCTTTAGAGGGCCTTTAGAGTTGATTCGTGAAAAGGAAGATATTACCTCCGCACGGAATCAGCTTTTTGCAGAGCAGGAGAAACAAATCACTCACCTTTCGGAACTGGAAATCAAAGCTGTTGAGATTGTTGTATTGGAAGCTCGTTTGCGGCAAAGTGAGAAAGACGTGGTAACCCTTAGCCATGAAATTGGTCTACTGAGGGTTAGATTTGAAAAATCCAGGGCCAAATAGGTTGAAGTCCATAACTCCATTCTTGCTGCAACCGGTCGTCAGGCTTCCTCCACTGAAAGAGATCGGTCGTCAAGCTTCCTCCGCTGAAAGAGTGATTAAATTAGAGCATAATAGGCTTTTTAGTTCAACTGTCCTCAACCTTGGTGTCAACCTCAAATCTGTTAGGTCCACCTGGGAAAACCTTTCTTTTGAGGTAACCCAACTCAAAAAAAAACTCAAGCGCCGAGAGGCTTCCCTCGTAGTTGAAAAAACTTACGCCATGTACAGCATGAGGAGAAAAACCTTGGAAGAGGCCAAAGCTGGTGTCATTGAGTTTGATGCTGAGATTGCTAAGGCACGCGATCTTGAGTTAGCTGCTAAAAGTGGACTCCCATCGAGGCCTTCTGGTTCTAGTTTCGAGTTTTCCAGAACTGAAGAAGAACCGGAAGATGATGATGTTGAAGGCCAAACTGATGAAAATGTTGAGAAATTGGTGAGTCTGTCTACTTTTTTAGGGGGCGCGGACACTTCTCTTTCTCCTGTTCCGGTGACAATGCAGTTTAGCTTTTCCTTTCTTTTCCAATTCTTATATCCAAGCCATTTTGTCATGTTTTTTGTAAATAAAAATATCTTCTACTCAAGTATTGTCTGAGCCTTATCATCGTTAGAATATGCAAGCCTTTAATCTTTGAATTTTCTTTAAGAATTTTGTGCAGACTTATTTGCACCTTACTATGTGAACCTTTATGGTGTATTGTCCCCGAAAGCATTTTTGGCTCCGGGCATCAGCCTTTTTCCGTGAGGGCTTTGATAAGTGTTTGCGCAAGTTTACTTTTTGCGTCCTTTTTTTAGCAAATATACCACTAGGCAGGCTTCCTAGTGGCTAATATATATATAATCCCAAAATGGGTCCAAAGCTTACAAGATGTCCAAAATGAAATACAAAATTCATAATACTACTAACTACTAGAAAGATCAAATAAATAAAAGCTAAGTAGCTAGCTACTACACAATGATAATCTGAATGCTTCCTTCTCCAGTCAGTGTATGTGGATCCAATAGCTAGGGAAAAATACCAAGTAGCACCTATAAAGCTCTCACCAGGTGCCAGGATATGCATTCCATTGAAAATGGACAAGGCTAACATGTAATCCAAACATATACACCACTGAATACAAGCAAACAACATCTTCCAAGAACATAAAGATTTCCATTTTAAACAAAAGCAATATACTAAATTTTCCCAAAACTGATCATTCACCTGCTCACTTAGAAACCATACCATGTATATTGCATTATCACCTCCAGAATGAATGTGTTCACACACTAATACCACTAGAAAATGACAGCACAATACACCAAAGAACATGAAGAACACCAGATGGTGGCAAGAGTAAAGGAACAACATTGCTTTGTTTGATGTGTGCCAACACTATCTAAACTTAATCACAACCATAGTCCAATGTGCAGTAATAGAATCATGTGTGGGTGCTAACCAACCAAAAGTAGTGTGCAAAAATATACCTTGTAAGCTTATAGAAACTACTTCCAGAACCCTAGAGATAGAAACCATTCTGAACACTGTTAAACCACTCCCTGGTTGAGCATGATAACATGCTAATACCACTGGGAAGCCATTCAACAATATCCAGAAGCACAAAAATGTAGAATGTTCAGGCAGTATTGGCAATACATAGCATAATATGTTCATCAGTCAGGATCTTTTTTCTTGGCAATCATTCCTAAGATTAGGAATTTGAGATTTTTCCATGTTGATCAATTTTCTTCCTTCAGATGGCAGTTCATTGGAATGAATGAAATGTGATTTTACTTGCAAAAGAGAAAACTAGGTTAGCTAAAAAATCAACAACAATGTTGCCCTCCCTTAGAACATGCTGAAAGATCACATTATATGTACTCTTTATCTCATTTATCTCCCTCACTTCTGCCCCTAAACACCATGGTGTTACCATTTATCTTCAATGATCTTCCTCATAACTAAGGAATCGGACTTCATGATCAAAGGATTCAGCTGCCTTTCCACACAAAATGTCAGTCCCTCAACAATAGCTTTAGCTTCAGCTACTATATTAGTTGCATCTCCTATCTCCTTCACCTTAGCAAACACCAAATTCCTTTCATGATCTCGTACACAAAAGCCATAAGAACTGAGATCTGGATTACCCCTAGAAGCTTCATCAATATTGCACTTGAACCACCCTTCAAAAGGAAACTGCCATGTCACTCTTTTAGTCACTACATATAGCTAGTAATTCTCAAAAAATCTGATCATTTCTAGACACTAGAGAGGGATTCTGGACAGCCATGGATACCTTACCTTTGCAAGATAGTATAGAGTTTTATTCACCTCATGTATCATCCTATTGCAAGACACTGCCCCACCATGTTTCATTGTGTTCCTTCTCTTCCATAGCTCCCAAATAATCACTGCTAGAGCCGCCTGAAACAATGGATTTAGCTTAGGACAACACTTTTCATTCCACCATTCTCTTATTACTTGGTGCACCTGTACCAAATTGATCACCAAACCTGCAGCTTGTATGAATGTCTTCCACGTCTTGATTGTAGTATCACTTGTCTAGAACAAATGTTGAAATGAGTCTTCATGTGGTTGTGAACAACACCAATATTTAGACACTATCATATATCCCCCTCTCTTCCACAAATCATCAGTAGACACCTTCCCCCTCCATACTCTCCACAAGAAGAAGGAAATTTTGAAAGGGAGTCCATTGGTCCATAACTTGGCAAGTTCAGGATTGATTGGCTCCCTATGCCTCAAGATTCTCCATGCACTTCTAACAGTAAACTTACCAAAAGATGTAGGCATCCATCTTGGAGTGTCTCAGTAGTCACCAATTGGCAAAGTGCACGTCTTGTCTAATATGATATGCAATGTCTTGTGAGAAAGATTGATCCAGTAGTTGATCATTCCAGCCTTCATCATCTCTCAAATCAGCCACCTCTTTCAATTCTTCATTGATTGGGAATTCTGGAGGTACTACATGATATAGAGCCCCTAAGCCAGTCCAATTTTCATGCCACATTAGTAGACCCCCTATTCATTTCCCATAAGATTTCGTGTTCATTTTCCACCCTTGCCTCCAACATTTTCCTCCAAACATGTGATCCTTCTCTAAATTGAACCACTGTTGGTAGTTCTTTTTTGCAATATTTTTTTCCACATGTAATTAGACCATAAATACTTGGTGAATCTAAATCTCCACCACAATTTAGCAAATAAGTCTTTTGAGACATCCACCAATGATCTAAAACCTACTCCCCTTCCCCCTTAGGAAGACATAGATTATGCAGTTTGTCCAATGCCTGCTCCTTTCTTCTTCCTTATTGCTCCAGAAAAAACTTGCAAAGGTTTTATGTAAGTGATCAAGCACATTGTCAGGTGGATTAAAGACTGAAAGAATGCGTGTAGGCGTGCTTAGCAACACACTAGAGATAAGTGTAGCTTTCCCCCCATAGGACAGTAACTTCCCCTTCCAAGAGTGTAGTTTTGCCTTCACTTTCTGAATCAAATCACTGTAATACTCCTTCCTTCTTGTATAAAATATTGGAAGCCAAGGTAAGTTAAAGGGAATGCACCCTTTGAAAATCCAGTGATAGTTCCTACTGTGTTCACCAATGCTCCAGCCACATTAGAATGCATGTAATATAAGCTCTTTGCCTTATTGATCAACTCTCCAGAAGTGTGTTCATACTGAGCCAAAACATCAACAATTTTCTGTAAGGAATATGGATCAGCAGAGGCAAAAATGATAGTGTCATCAGCATAGGCTAAGTGGTTCAATGGATCAATCCACTTTGGCATGCCAAATCCTCTAAAATGCTTGTCTTCAAACAATTTGTTCAATGATCTTGACAACACTTCAGCTGATAGAATGAACAAAGCTGGAGATAAAGGATCCCCTTGATTCACACCCCTTGTTGAATGAACGAAACCTGAAGCTTGCCCATTAACCATGACTGAATACCAATTGTTAGCAATCAAATTCCACACCATGTTAATGAAGCATTCAACAAACCCCATCCTCTTGAGTCAAAACAATGTTCTCAAAAATACTCCTTCCCTTAACAAAGCCATATTGATTTGAAGAGATCAAGGAAGGCAGCATCTTATCGAGTCTATCATGAACCACCCTTGAAAACACCTTATTTATAAAATTACTCAAACTTATAGGTCTAATATCAGAGAATGTTTGAACTCTAGGTTTTTTGGGCAACAAGACAAGGTTTGTATGAGTTATAGACTTAGGCAAAGGACTGCCCTCATAGAACAAAATCAGCAACTTATGTATGTCTTCACTTACAATATCCTAGCATGCTTGAAAGAACAAGCCAGGGAATCCATCTGGACCAATTGCACTCTCACTACTCAAAGCAAACACTACAACCTTCACCTCCTCTCTAGTAGGCAATCTACATAGTTCTATATTCTGCTCTCTTGTCACCATTGAAGGCACATTGTTTAAGAGATCAAAATTTGTAGGATAATCCTCCTTAGTGAACTGCTTCTGAAAAAACTCCATTGCAGCATTAAACAATAACTCTTGAGATTCAATCCATGCTCCATTAGAATTCTGGACCCTTTTCAATTGAAGCTTTTGCCTCTTACCATTGGCACGGTTATGAAAAAACCTAGTATTTATGTCCTCTTATTCAAACCAATTCATATCTGCTTTTTGATTCCAGTATTGCTCTTCAATGCTCAAGTACTTCTTCATCTCAACTTGAGCTTATTGAAGCACAATTCCATTCTCCACAGAAGGATCTTCTTCAAATAGCATCTCTTTGATTCTAACCACATCTTCCCTTATAGACAACTACTTGAATATATCCCCATAGGTCAATTTGCTCCATTTAGAAAGAGAAATTTTAACTCTCTTTAATTTCTGCTTGAACATCAAGAATGGATCCCCTATAAAGTCAACCATCCAATTCTGCCTCACAAGCTCCATAAATATTTCATGTTTTGCCCAAAATTCAGGAACTTGAATGGTTATACAAACTTCATTGCCTCCTCTCCATAACTCATCAAGAGTGGAGCATGATCAGATCCTGTTCTAATTAGATGCTCAACCTCAATGTTTGAAAACATTGTTTGTAAAGGTAAGTTCACTAGGTTTCTGTCCAGCCTCTTGAAGATGCATTCTTCATTTGGCCTTCCATTCCACCAAGTGAAAGGACTACCCTTGTAGCCAAGATCGAACAGTCCACAAGAGTTGATGAAAAAGGCAAAGTATTCATATTTTGGGGGATACACTGGAAACCACCTATATTTTCCTCCTCACCAAGAACAACATTGAAATCCCTCCCCCCCCCCCAACCAACCAAGGCAGTTCCATATCACTAGTCAAATAATATAAATTGTCCCACTATTCCAGCCATTCCAAAGAACAACGCTTTGCTTAGACAAAATTCATCATAATGTGCTTACCTAAGTCTTGATGATATACCCTAATGGTCATCTACTTCTCAGTATCAATCAAAATATCACATTATACCATAACATCAAAGAATAGCCAAATCTTCCCATTAACATTTAAAATTGCAGCATCCATTCCCAATCTTCCTCTATAATTCTGTATATACCTCTTCTGTTGAAATGATTCCATAAGTGAAACAATGAGAAAACCATTCTCCCTCTGCATATTTACCACCCTCTGAAAGGCCTGTTGAGTCTTAACAGACCTTATGTTCCATATCAATGTTTTGATCATCATCTTGTTGTTGAGGCTACCCTTTTGGGAAAAATTCTAGTAGGTGCTTGAGGATCTTTTGTTTGTGATTGCTTCTTCCCTTTATTTCCACATTTATCATTTGCCATAGGTGACAAATCCCATTCTCTTGCAACTGCCTTAAAATTTCTAGCAGTGGATTCATCATCTCTCTCTTCTTCATGTTGTTGTTGATCAACCAAGGCATTTTGAATATCTACTGGCAGCTCTTTGTGAGTGATAATATCATGCAAGATCTAATTTAGATACTTCAAAGTCACATTAACTTGAATTTGCATAGGTGATCCAGTCCCAGAGGCACATGTCATAGGCAGTGTTTCAATTTCCCCAAGCTCCCTAGCAACAATGGCTTGTTCATATGGTTCTTGAAGTCTCAAAGATACTTCTTTTAGCTCTGAATTCCTCTCCATAATCCCTAGGCTCTCCTGCATCATCCTAAATTGAAGCTCATATATTGAACTCAGATTAGGGCTTACTGTAGCATTCTTGGCAAAATTTACTGTTCCATTGAGATCACTAGACTTCCATGGTCTGTTTGGTGGTCTTGGCACAATGTATCCTTCTATACCTCCATATTAACATCCCCAACCTGTTCTTTCCTCAATGCATACACTGGAACCCCATCAACATAGGCCAAAATCTCCCCAGAACCTGTAGGGTTTTACTATTCCATTAGCTTGATCATTGGCTAATGGTGCAGTAGCTAAGACCCTTTGATTTCCTGGTTCTTTAACATTCCTCTATCACCTCCAGCTGATGGAATTGATTGATTCACCTTTGAGCTCGAATTATCAAGAAACTTAGTTTTTGGACTGTTAGGGTTTACTGTAGCTTCTTCAAAACTGGCAATTTTTTGGAACTGAGTGTTGTCCCTCTTTTCCTTGTCTTCTGCAGAATTTTTTGTGCCCAATTGATCTTCCATAACCTCAACTTCATCACTCCATAGAGCCTTTGCATAATTTACCTCATTAAAATCCTCCAGCTGCCCAGAATCTTCATAAGTTTGAGATGGAATATCTTAACACGAGTGGTTTGTTGTCACATTGAGTTGCCTTAGCTCCTCATTGCTTGTACCGAACCTTCTATGCACACACTCAATTGTGGATTCGTTTTTAGCTTCTTCATCAATTCGTGCATCACTAGGACCTGGAACAGTCTCCTTAGCTACTTCTAGGGCACCCTTAATAACTGGAGATTGAATCCAAGTTGGAGTAGGATTCAAATTATCCCCCTTCAATGCTTCCTCCCTTGCCTTATTTGCAACCTCCACTGCCTCTTTTTTAACACGTCTAGCATAAAATTATTCTTTATTTAAGGAAGAATTCCCAACATTAATAACCTTAGACTCTTTATAAGGTAAGCTATGACTATTTACCTTCTCCAAAATCTTTCTGGAATCTCCTACCTTAATCCCATTAGACTTAGGATTTACGGTTGAATTCCTAATTTTCTTTAACTTCTCCTGCTCGTTTACTTTCTTGGATTATTTAGTGGTTTGTTCCTTCACATTGTTCTTGCCTTTGTCTTGAACTTTTCCATCCATAATCCTCAAAATTGGTTGTGCATTTGCATCATCATCCAATGCATCAAATTTGTTGTTATCACTGCCTCAATTTTGTTCTTTCCTTTTCCATTGTTCGCTTCTTTTTCCTTTGTGTTGTCGATAATATGGCCCCTTTTATCACGTTGATACTTGTTCTTCCTTGCCTGCATCCACTCCTACCTAGCTTGATTAGCAATAAGTTTCCTCACAACCTTTCCACTAGATAATACCTTTGTAGAAGTAGCAGTAGTGCCAATTACCTCTTGTTCAACCTTCATGTCATTGCCTTGATCCTCAAACTGCCTCAATTCTGGATTAACAACCCAGCACTCCTCATCTTTGTGGCCTTGTTTCTTGCATGATCTACAATACTTAGGCACATAGTCATACCTAATTTTGATCCATTTAAACTCCTCAGGCCCAGTCTCGTCCTCTTCCTCTACAATTTTGATCCTTTGAGGGAAATTTGGTAACAAATTCACCTCAACCTTCACCTTATCACAACTTGGACGAGTTCCATTTTGAGTAGACAAGTCCACATGAAGTGGTCTTCCCATTTCCCTAGCTAAAGAAAATACAAATTTCATGCCAAAGAAATTTGGTTGTAAGTCTTGAAAAGAAATCCAAGTTATGGCTACTGGAGTCTCCTCACTAGGTTTCCACCAAGGATTCCACTTAGTACATCTCATTTGCCACATCTCATTATGAATTTTCAAGTAAAAAGAAGGATTGGACAATAGATGAATGTAATCCTCCATTAATGAAAGATTGATTAAAACATGACTTTCCTCAATTAATCCAACTGAGCACTGGCCTTTAAGCTCACATTGAATAGGTATTGTTTTACATAAATCTTGAATTCAGGCTTACCATATGAAAATTTTCCCAATACTGCCATATGTAATCCTTGTTGCGCAATTGATTGACGAACCTCATGCTCCTTCCAACAAACTATAGGCTCACCATGAAGGTATTCTACTGGTTTTAGGATTACATGGGAAGTTTGATACATGGGGGCATTTAATGACGAGGGCTGCAATAAATTCGCATAGGATTTTGTTGGATTAGGATTTGTAGAGGTTGGTAATGGCTGGGGGAGTGAAGAAGATGACCGACCAACCTCAGGAGGAGGCTGGCCAGTGGCCGGAGAAGCCATTAAAGTCTTCGAGCATCTTTGATGGTAGTCTTCGCAAATTACCTGTCGCCAGAGCTCTCAAAGGCGCGGATGGGTTTAGAGTTTTTTTGTCCTTTTCATATGCGACTTCGGGTGTTTTTTTCTCCAATGGCATTTTTTTTATTTCGGGCATAGATTCTTCCTGAACCAACCCTTTTTCGTGAGGGTTTTTGTAAGAGAGGGACCTCTTATGTTTACAGTGCTCTTGACGAAGACGTCTTCTGTTCATTATGACATTAACATTTGAAGTACTTGTTTAACTTTCAAATTAAAAGGTTAATTCATCGTTCGGACAAGAAACAAGATAAAAACAAAGGGACTTCATTTTATTCCTTCTATTTTCAAAAAATACATAAGCATTTGCTATGCTGAAAAGAAATTGCCATTACTTGTGGCTATCTTGTACAATTTTTTTGAACGGGGCTGGCTGCTCAGTTCCCAATCCCGATGATGTATTTTATTTCCGAATTTTTGTTTTCCGGTTGATGTGGCAGTCAATGTTGATGTATCCTCATATCATCCCCCCTAGTGTTCAAATGCGAAGAATGCAAATTGGAACACTGTAAGTCTTGTGACTTAAAGGATTTCATCAATGAATTGCTAGATAATCCTTAACTCGGCAACATACCTTACTTCCCCTTAGGAATCCATGTTATCGAGCAAATGACTATCTAACAATCCTCTAGTGGTTTTTGGACGCGAATGGTCGGGTAACTTTGTTCGGTAGCAAACTTAACTTCCCAGTGGGAATTTGCTATCTAGCCAAATATTATCTAATCGTCCCCAAGTGGAAGCTTGTTTGTTTGCCTTGCTATCAAAGGTCTTATTGTTGTTGTGTTTGTAGTTTGATTTCTATCATTGCCTTATTAAAAACCTTCCCAGAAAAATCCAATTGGGACAAATACTGAACGAAGGGAAAAGAGTGCAACATATACTTTCTGCTTGAATAATGTTCATTAGCAATAATATCTTTTGAGGTGTGCCACATTCCAGTTGCTAGGCAACTTGTCTCCATTCTGGTTCTCGAACTCGTATGAACCTTTCCCAGTGATAGCTGAAATCTGGTAAGGACCTTCCCATGTTGGACCTAGCTTTCCCGCATTGAGCTCGCGGGTATTTTAGGTTACTTTCTTCAGAATCAAATCTCCTACTTTGAAATAACGGAGGTTGGCTCTTCGGTTATAATATCGCTCCATTCTCTGCATTTGAGTTTCCATTCTTACACGTGCCAAGTCCCTGCGTTCCTCGAGCATTTCCAAGTTGATTAACACTTCGTTGTTCGATTCTTCATATGCCCCAAAATATCTCAAAGTGGATTCACCAACTTCCATCGAGATTAGGGCTTCAGCACCATACAAAAAGGAAAAAGGAGTTTCTCATGTACTTGATTTTGCCGTTGTTTCAGTAGGCCCATATACTCTGGGAAATTCTACGGGCCATCTGTCTTTTGATGCTTCCAACATTTTCTTGAGGTTTTGAATAATCACTTTTTTTCTTGACTCCGCTTGACCGTTTACGCTTGGATGATAAGGAAAAGATGTGATCCTCTTTATATTCAAATCTTTGAGGAACTTTGTAACTTTTGCACCGATAAAATGTGGCCCATTGTCACATGTTATATCTTTTGGTATTTCGAACCTGCAAATTATATTTTCCCACAGGAATTCGACCACTTCGTATTCTCCGATCTTCTGATAAGGAACTGCGTACACCCATTTAGAAAAATAGTCAGTCAGAATTAAAAGAAACCTTACCTCTCCGGGGCCAGGGCAGCGGTCTGACGATCTCCATTCCCCATTTCATGAATGACCTTGGGGACAAAACCGAATGTAAGGGTTCTGTTGATTGGTGTACTGGTGGGTGCATAGTGTTGACATTTATCACATTTTTGTACGAAGTCTTTGGCGTCTTGTTCCATGCAAGGCCAGTATTATCCTACCCATACCAACTTCAGCACCAAATAATTTGCGCCCGAGTGACTGTCGCATATCCCTTCGTGGACTTCTCTCATGACATAATTAGCTTCTGACGCTCCTAAGCATCGGGCTACCAGGACTTGGAAGGATTTTTCTGTAGATATGGCCTCTCTTGAAGCTATAACGTACAGCTTTGACGCGTAACGCCTGTGATACTTTGGGGTCTTCGGGAAACTTCCCATGCTCGGGATAGTCGATTATTTCTTTCTCCAGTCCCAGACCAGACTAGTCGACTCATAGTAACTATCGGTATCTACGACTCAATTCATCAATTGCACTACCGTCCTGCAGTCTGATCCCTTTATTTCCATCGACGATCTTAAGTTTGCTAGTGCATCCGCATCCGCATTATCCTCCCTCGGGATATGAGTAATTGACCACTCCCAGAATCATGCTAAAAGATCCTGGACCTTTACCAAGTATTGTTGCATACGTTCTTCTTTTGTATCAAAGATCCCATAGACCTGATTTACCACCAGTTGCAAGTCATATTTGATTTCGATAAACTCGGTATCAAGTCCCCGAGCCAATTCGAGCCCTGCAATCAAAGCTTCATACTCTGCTTCTTTGTTAGTTAAATGGATTGTTACGATGACTTGCCTTAAGGTTTCCCCCGAATGCGTGATTAAGATTATTTCGAGTCCGGACCTTTTTACGTTGGAAGCTCCGTCCGCAAGTAAGGTACAAATCCCGGATGTTGATTCCGATACCATTACTACCTCTTTGGTTGCCAGAGGCAGTAGTCTCGTACTGAAATTGGCCACGAAGTCAGCCAAGACTTGCGACTTAATTGCAATCCTTGATTTATTTTCTATGTCTAGCTCACTCATTTTGACGGCCCATTTGGCTAATTTTTCCGAGAGCTCGGGGTTATGGAGGATGTTCCACAAAGAAAAGTAGTCACCACAACTATCAGGTGATATTGGAAGTAGGGCCTCAGCTTCCGAGAGGCGGCTACGAGAACTAAGGCCAGTTTTTTCCAAATGTGGGTAGCGAGTTTCCGATCCCGTATAAATTTTAGTAAAGTAATAAATGGGAAATTGTGTACCTTCATCCTCCCGGACTAAACCCGCATTTATCGCAACTTCTAAAATTGTGTAGACTAGAACTATTTCACCTTCTTTTGGTTTTGAGAGCAATGGAGGGCTTGATAAATACTTCTTTAGGTCCCTCAGAGCCTGATGGCACTCCGGTGTCCATTCAAAATTATTTTTCTTTTTGTGCAGTGTGAAGAAGCGATGACATTTTTCCGACGACCGGGAAATGAACCTACTCAAAGCTGCTAATCTTCCCGTGAGCCTTTGTACTTCCTTTACGTTTGAAAATTGATCTGGGATATCCTTTATGGCCTTGATTTTGTCGAGGTTTACCTCAATTCCCCTTTATGAGACCAGAAATCCCATAAGCTTACGAGAATGACCCCGAATGCACACTTCTCGGGATTAGATTTCATGTTATGCTTCCTCAGGATGTCGAATGTTTCTTGCATATGCTTAAGGTGGTCATCTACATTCAAAGACTTGACGAGCATATCATCTATATAAACTTTCATAGTCTTTCCTATTTTCTTTTCAAACATATTATTTACGAGCCGTGAAGTGGCTCCGGTGTTTTCCAGCCCGAAGGACATCACATTGTAACAATATGTACCAAAATTCGTTGTAAACGAAGTATTTTCCTGATCTTTCGGGTTCATCTTGATTTGGTTGTACGCGGAATCATTTTAACTTATTCCCGACCATTGCATCAGTCATTTGATCGATATTTGGCAGTGGGAACGAGTCTTTCGTATATGCCTTATTAATGTCTTTATAGTCTACACACATGAAAAATTTATTGTTCTACTTAGGAACTACTACTACGTTGGCTAGCCAGTCTGGATGTTCCTCTCGGATCGAATTGATATTAAGCAAATGGGTTACCCCTTCTTTGACGAACTTATTCCTGGCCTCGGCAATATGGCATCTTTTTTGCCTTACCAGAGGTTCGTTGAGATCCAAACTCAACTTGTGCATGGCTACTTCCGTCGGGATACCTGTCATATCCTCGTGCGACCATGCAAAACAATCGACATTAAATTTAAGGAATTCAATAAAACCAAAATTGAGCTCTAGGTGTAGTCCTGCCCCCAAATGGAATTTCTTTCTAGGAATCGAACAATGCAACTTGCTCCAGTTCCTTCGTCGTGGACTTTGTTGCGTCCGTCTCTTTTGGAACTTGGAAATATCTCGGAACCTGATAATGTTCTGACGACTCTACTCCCGAGCTAACTTTTTCTAGCTCGAGAGTAGGTGCCAGTTTCTGTGTCGTATGCTCCTTCCCTTTGCTACTGGAAGCTGAAATTGCATTCATCTCCCTTGCTACTGGTTGATCACCTCTTATCTACTTGATTCCTTCAGGCGTTGGAAACTTCAGAAATTGGTGATATGTTGAGGGTACAACTTTCATCTCGTGTAACCATTGCCTTCCCAGGATGATATTGTATCCCATGTCACCATCTACTACTTCGAAGAGATATGCTTTCATTATTCCTTGAGCATTCTAAGCAGCAAAATCTCTCCCCAGGTTGTCACGCTCGCAAGGTTGAATCCAGCGAGGAGCTTTCTTGCTGGAATAATGCTTCCGGTGAGTTTAGCTTGCTCTAATACTCTCCATTGTATGATACTAGCCGAACTTCCCGGATCCACTAGAACACGTTTAATCTTAAAATCTAACACATTTAAAGAAATTACCAGTGCGTCGTTATGTAGTAACATCAATCCGTGTGCGTCCTCCTCCGGAAAGTGATATCGTCTTCCCTGAGTCTTTTACTATGAGTTATTGATATTTTTGTCTTCTTCGCTGCCGAAAAGGTGACCCTGTTAATCTCATTCCCTCCAAAGATCATATTGATCTTTTGGCGTGGGGGTTTTTCTCCTACTTTCAAAGGTTCCGCATTGTCTTTGTTACGACCATAATTGTTCTTAACTCGGTCACTCAAGAATTCTATGAGGTGACCATTCTTCATAGTGTTTCCACCTCTTCCCGGAAGTGTCGGCATCCCTCTGTTCGGTGGCCGTTCGCCCCACGGTATTCACACCATAAGTTGGGACCCCTCTAGCTAAAGTCGGATCTCATAGGTCTCGGGAATCGCGTCTCTTTATTGTTTCTCATGGTTGACACCAACTCCACTATACTAACGTTGAAGTTATATTTCGATAACTTGGGGTAAGAAGGATCCTGAGACCCCGACGTCTCTTTACCCTAAAGTGACCTATTATTTCGACGACGATTGGTCCCTCTGTCAACGGTGAACTTGTTTGCTGCCCAGAAGCTTCTGCCATGGCCTTCGGTCCGCTCGTAAGGAAAAAATCGGCCCCTTGAAGTCCCTCTGTCCGCGTCGTAGTCATTCTTTCATTTTCTCTATTCTTCTTGCGTCCTTTGGCCAACGATGTAGAACTGAACTGGTCATCTTTGATCCTTATCTTTGACTCATACCAGTTGTGGACATCTGCCCAAGTTGTTTCTTGAAACTCAAGTAGGCTCTCCTTCAGCTTCCGGGAAGCGTCTGAGCTTCTCAGATTCAACCCTTTGGTGAATGCTTCAGCTGCCCATTCATCCGGGACAGTCGGGAGGAACATTATTTCTTTCTGGAATTGGGTAACGAACTCTCATAATAATTTGGATTCTCCCTGTGCAATCCTGGATATATTGGCCTTCCCGGCTTGTACTTTTATGGCCCCGGCATGAGCCTTGATGAAAGAATCCGTGAGCATCCCAAAGGAATCTATGGAATGCTCGGGTAATAATGAATACCGTCATTGTGTATGAGCTAAATCATTTTCTCTTACCGTCGTTGTGGTAATAATGAATACCGTCATTGTGTATGAGCTAAATCATTTTCTTTTACCGTCGTTGTGTAGGTGGTAATATGCTCCTGTGGGTCTGAGGTTCTGTCATTCTTTGGCACATCAGGCATTTTGAACCGCTTCGGGTGTAGTTCTGGTGCCGCACTCGGCTTGTACGGCAATTGAGTATAGTTCTTTGAGTCTGGGCCTTTCAATACTGGTGGCACACCCAGGATTTGGTCCATGCGGGCGTTTACTTTCCTCATGAATCGTAAAAGTTCATTCTTGAATGGGTCGTTCTCGTTGATGAGACCGGATCCGCTCCCCCAGCCCCGTCGAAGCCAACTTCACCTCTGAGAGTGTTGTTCTCGACTCTCTGCGTTGTTTGGTTTGCGGGAACACTGGGAGAAATTAGATCTCGTTTGTTTGCATTATTCAAAAAGCCCCCGATAGAGCCTGTTTCAGCTCCATCGTAACCTTATCCTGCCACGTGAGATGGCCTAGAATGATCGCCTGTAGCTCTTGCAGGACCCTCACCACATCCACGGCATGCTCCTCATCAGCTACACCGGGAGTTGTCTCCTGAACCTGTCGAGAGTACTGCCTGTCATGCACCGGCATGGCGTCATTCCCCTCATTGCGGGTGTCATTGATTGGATCCTCGAAATGACGTTGATCCCCTTGAATTTCAGGGTTGTGTGTGTTGTTAAAAATGTTATCTTCTATTTCTTGTGATTAAATCTAAGACAAAATAAACAAATCACGTTAGTACAATAGGCAAAGATCAATTTAATCGCACGACTGTCTAGGCCCCACGGTGGACGCCAAACTGTTTATCCGTAAGACGATACAGTTGAATTTATACGTGGTTTCTAGATAAGTGAATTAATTTGATCCTAAGATAATGCAATAATTGAAATGTACATTACTTAGCCTTAAAATGTAGATGATACTTAGCCTTAAAACGAAGATGAAACAACAGAGATGTCCGGGAACAAGATTTTCGGGCGCAACATTGATGAGATCAAAAAGCGGGAAAGTAAGATTGTATTAAGCTTTGTATAGAATGAAGTGTAAGTTTAGCCAGAAAATCCGTGTCCCTTACAATGACAATTGGGCTCACCATTTATAGCTTTGTCAAGGGAAGGATGTCTTAGGATCGTGCCCTCCTTCAATGTCAATTATGAGGGTCATTGATGAAAATGTAATGGTGAACATAAAAGCCAAATTCTCTGTAACGGGCCGTCGCTCTTACTGCTGCGGAATATTCCTTATTAAATGTTATCGGGCGCAGAATGTTTAATACACTTTTATGAACGTTATCCCTTTGGATGATAAGCGGAATAGTTGCGTTCGGTCCTCGACCATCCTTTTCTTGAGTTCCACGTGTCTTTCTTTTAGACGACTACATGTCATATCATATTTCACCCTATAAAAAGATAACTCCATTTTATTCCATCAAAAAATAGAAATGGCCCATAGCTATGGCTCATTCTTTTATATTTTTTATCGCATCTTTAATTTTTTTATAAATAGAAGAGTCGTGGGGAGTTACATTCATGGGATTCCTTTTGCTTTTGTGGTATTTATTTTTACTAATAAAAATTATATTTATATATGCATGTCTAACGTATCTTTATTATGAGGAGATCATTGGCTGCTTTTTATTCATCAACGGGAGTCTCAGAGTAACTACAAATTAGTTGCATTCAGTACGTACACAAAATTTTGCGCAAATGATATCCGTTTATTGTCACAATTTAATTTATAAGTGAATTTAGACTTTGGATTATAGTAATTTTAAGACTCACTTCTTATTTAGAATTGTATTTATTTTTATTATTTTTAGTATTGTCTTCCTTTTACATATGTTCGTAATTTAAAAATAATTTTTTTTTACATAAACCAATATAAAGAACGTATTTATATTCCGCTATCCGATAACACCTCTTATCGAGTTAATGTTTACGCCTTAGCATTTTTTACTTTTTTGGTGTCTGGTACCTACATTATGGCACGACTACATTCAAATTCGCTCAGAGAAGTTCCACGTTAAAAGGGTAAAAAGCTCCTAATAACGACTTCATACTCATAGCTTGAATATAAATTTTTTAATTAAAATTAAGGAGTACTTATCACGTCACAACGATTTATGTTGGCGCCTTAGCATCCCTATGTACTACAACTACTATCTGAAATAAATGATGGTGATCGAGAATGAGGAGATTATGTGAGGGTGTGGGAGCCCATTTCATGTACAAACTTTATTTATTTTTTGTTATTTATTTATGTAGCTAATTTAAAGAGAGTATAAGCCAAAGACAAGAGAAGGCAGCAATACAGCATCACATGACTTTATTAGTTGAAAATTCAAAAATCCCATTGGAAATGGGATGGATCCATGTTCTTAGTTTCTGCTATGCTCATACTTGGAAACTTTTATTATTTTTTTAATATCTATATGATATAATTAAAAATTTGGAAAATACAAAAATCATTTAAAATAAAAAAAGCTGAATCTTCTCATCCACATGCCAGCATATAAGGGTTCTGGTGTGTTCAGCTTAAAAACTGATCCCATGTGCTTTTCTTCTATGTTTCACGTCACTCTTCCTTTTTTTCTTGAAAGCGATTCGTCAACTACTTGCTTTTCCTACATTTTCTTTTCTGGTCTTCTCTTTTTTGGAAAATGTTATAATGGTGGATTTGATTTTTTCTTTTTCTTTTTTAATTTATTGTAACGTTTTGAGTTGGGCCACTTGAGTTTGTCTATTGGGATGATATTTGTGATGCAACTTCTAACTTCCTTAATTTATATATTTTGTTCGTTTGGTTGATGCACTTTTTATTAATTTTAATTTGATTTTTTTTTTTATCCTTTCCGGGAGCTTTTTACTTTGCTCCTTTAATGACTCGAATCCACAATCTTTTTGTTGGAGATGGAGGATCTTACCATCTCAAGTCATATTTGTGTGTTATTCACTAGTATTTCTTTCTTTTGAGATGGGCGGGCCTGGTTCAGAAATCCAAAAGTTGAAGTTTATGAGTTTTTGTCGCAATTTCAAATTAATATATCATAATAACTGCGTTCACAGTTATATATTTATACATATTTAGTAAAGTTTTAATTAAAACACAGGGTCTATGCAAAAGTTACTGAGTTCCCGAGAACCCATACACTATACTCTAGATACGCCACTGGTTCAGAGCAATGCACCTTCCCCAACTATTGCTACTCCAAGCTTGTTGTACGTAGGAAATGTTGGGCTAAAATGGCTCAAATACTATTAACATGATGGGATATATTAGAGTCCGCATATTTTTTTTAATAAAATACATCATACCACTAAGAGTATTCAACTTCTTATAAGTAGTCTATTTTTATTTTTTTACTTTTCACGTGGGACTTTTGTTCACACAGACCCAACACTTTCTCCGTTGAACTAAGTTTTGCATCATCATTCATAAGCTAATTTGGAGATTAATTGTATGCCACCTGCATGATCCCACTAATTACACCAAATGTTGTTTATGTGTGGCAATGGCACTAAATTGGCCCTATGCCACACTCAGTCATCTTCATACTTATCCTGTCGAAATTATTATTGGACTAAAATGGCCCAAAAATACTTTTAAATATATTGTAATAGCGTTTGTTTTAGGTAAAGCTCGCATAGTTTCTTTAGAAATGCCTTACACCATTAAGAGTATTTTACTATTTAGAAGAACATTGTTCAATGTGCATCGTGTTCTTTTTAGTTATCTGCCATATTATATACCAGCAATACTGATAATGAAAAAGTATTTACAAACGTACAAAAAGAAATTCACCAAGTAAATGAAATGGCTCATGAAGCTACTTCGCCTCAATTCAACTAAAGAGTTGAAAAGGAAAAGATAAAAACAAGGTTATTTTTTATAGGACCTGAACCCTACACTTATGTGATGTAAGGTAGAATTACAACCTCGAGATTGATGTTGAGTAAATTTATATAGTGTCTCGCATTCAACATATATTGGCATACGGAGAGGGAGTTTATATAGGTTTTTACCTACCCTTTGTTTTGAGATGTTGGGTATAGTCATTTAGTTCACATCTCGATATATGTTTATAATATCAATAACTAATTTAACTGAAGCGGAGCCTTAGAGCAATGATAAAGTTGTGTCAATATGACCTATAGATCACGAGTTCGAGCCGTCGAATCAGCCACTAATACTTTGCATTAGAGTAACCTGTCTACATCATACTCTCTTGGGGTATGACCCTTTCTCGGATCTTGTGTAATGCTTCATGCACCAAGCTGTATTTTATTTTATTTTTTATAATTTAATTGGTGTTAAATTTGAATTTAAAAAAAAAAAGAAAGAAGTTGTCAATTGAGCACATATGAGTTGTATAGCTCATCCCCTATCAAGATATAGTAGATAGGTTAGAAAGACTTTAGGGAGTAGACAAAAAGGGGAAGATACATAATTATTATGTTGCTCAACACAAAGACAGCTCCCTGCAGGGGAATTCAAGGGAGAGTTGCATAGTAAAGTTACTTCAACATACAACACTATCATGATTCATGAAGCTGCCAATCCAACCACTTACCTTTTTAGAATCTATATATGCAAAATCTATTAGTCTCTCCTTAATTAAATAAATTCATCATTTGGTGCTTTCTCTATTTCATCACTAGTAACATGAATATATATCAAATTATCATAATTTATAAGTTGTTGAAATATCAGTATTGATACAACTGTATACATTATAGCTAGTTTAAATGCTTAAATTGCCTCTTGGTAGGGAGTATTTTCATTTTCATCTAGAGTAAAATTTCTCCTTTTTATTAGCTTACAACTAATTATAATTCACATTTAACCTCAAATTTATTGCTAATCATAGTCAACTAGTGTAATTTAGTATAAATATCGAGTATTCCGTCTTTAACTTTCCATTTCCTTTTCCTCCTCCCCCCAATATAATACTTAAAAAAGTTTGAGAAAATGGTAAAAGCCCGAAGCAGAAAAGTGAAACTTCTTTCCTTAAAAAAGACGGGCTAGACAAATTGGAAACCTCACAAACGTGGATTTACCTTTAGGCCCAAAAATCGAAATAAAGGAAATAAGCGACCTTGGCCCGTACTAATTGTATACTCTCTGTGAGTGACACAATAAGAGGTCGTTTGATTCAAGGGTTAGTAATGAAAAATTACAATGCATTGTTTATATTATGATTAAATATTTATGAATTGTTACGTAGGAATTCATAATTAAGGATATTTTTGTTTTTTAGTTACTTCTATGAGTCTATCCATCTATTGCAAATATAGATATTCTTACTTCACATTTTATACTGCATAAAATGACATACAAATTCTGGCACTATTTATGCATATGTTATGAGTGTGGAGTTTAATAGGACCAACCAAATGCTGTAAGTTATGCATTGATTATTTTCTGACCGTGGAGCTCACTGTGGTGACTTTTGAGCTAACCTATTTCTAGGTTTCACTCTTTGTTTGCAGTTAACTCTAGCTGGCTAAACTATCATTGACCTGGCAAAGGTAGGCCAAATTTTGGGCAAATTCTGCCGAAGGCTCTTTTTGTCAATGATAGTTTAGCCCCTATCATGAAGATGCTTGAAGCAGGCAAAACGGGTGGAGTCAGGCGAGAAAAAGATGAAGGCTAATGACAAGAAGGTGGAAACATACAACTCTAGGGTCGGTCAGATTCCAGGAATACCCACGATATTAAAGAGACCGGACTCCAAATAAATTATCCAGAAGCCCTTTCCTCCAAGTGCGGCACCAAAGCCGATCCCAAAGAGCTTTCGTATGTCCGACATCCCCAAATATAATGGGACCACGGATCCAAACGAGCGTGTGACCCCTATACATGCGCAATCAATGGGAACGATTTGGAAGACGATTAGATCGAGTTGGTGTTGCTGCAAAAGTTTTGGGAAACCTTGTCCAGGGGAGCAATGGAGCAATGATATGGTATCACAACTTGCCCCCAAATTCCATTGACTCGTTTGCTATGCTTGCATATGCTTTCGTAAAGGCCCATGTCGGGGCCATCAAGGTCGGGACAGAAAGTCTGATCTTTTTAAGGTCAAATAAAGGGATAACGAGATGTTAGGGAGTTCGTGTCAAGATTCTAGATGGAACGGATAGACCTACCACCGGTTGAGCCGTTCAGGCATTCACTTAGGGGCTCAACCCCTGAAGCTCCTTGGCCTCTCAACAGCTAAAACAAAATTTGGTGGAGTACCCGGCGGTGACCTAGGTCGACGTCCACAACAGGTACCTGTTGAAGATCAAGGTCGATGACGACCAACTCGGGGTCCTTTCTGGATCTGTTTACCCCCAACAGGTCCGGTGATAAACCTAAGAGAACCATTGATCAAGAGACAAGACCGGTTCGGGATCGATATCAACCATACAACATGGATAAAAGGGGAAATAGATCCGGCCGTCACCCAGCAAGGAACGAGAAGTGAAGCCATTGAAGACCTAGGGGTCGGGGCCTAATGAGCAAGAATGGATTCGACATGTCGCTCGGAAGTAGGGAGGCACCAAGGTTATCAAAATATAACTTCAACGTAGACGCTGCAAGAATCGTGTTGGCCATAGGGCGCATCAAAGAAACCAAGTGGCCCCGACTGTTGCATTCCGACCCAGCCAAGAGAGATCATAACTTGATGTGTCAGTATCACGGCACTAACGGTCATAGGACCGAAGATTGCCGACAACTAAGGGAAAAAGTTGCTCGACTATTCAACAACGGGCACCTCCGTGAATTCCTGAGTGAACGAGCCAAAAACCATTTCAGAAATAGGGACACCAACAAACACGTCGAACAAGAAGATCCTCACACATGATCAACATGATCATTGGGAGATTCGAAGTCCCCCAAGGGACAATGATAAAATGCATTAAAGTACCTATTACGAGGGAAAAATGCACCTGAGATTATATTCCGAAGGGAGCCATTTCATTCAGCGATGAAGAAGCCGAGGGCATAGTGCAGCCTCACAATGATGCACTAGTAATATTCGTACTTATCAATAAATCTCGAGTTAAATGTGTGCTGATTGATCCAGGTAGCTCGGCCAACATCATCAGAGCAAGGGTTGTAGAGCAATTGGGGTTACAGGACCAAATCGTACCAGCAGCCCGGGTATTAAACGGATTCAACATGGCGTGTGAGACCATGAAAGGAGATATACATTTCCAGTAAACACTGTCGGGACAATCCAAGAAACAAAGTTCTATGTGATAGAATGGGACATGAGGTACGACTCCCTATTCGGAAGGCCATGGGTTCACAACATGAGGGAGGTAACCTCGACCTTGCACTAGGCATAAAAATTTCCCACACAGGGGGAGTCAAAACGGTCTACGTAGAACAATCGACCGCAAGGGAGATGTTTGTTGTCGATGAGGTAATCTTGGTGCCCATGGTTTCAACATCAAGGAACACAGAACCGACCAAACAGGAAGAGATTAAATAGAAATCACTAATACCGGCCTCATCCGAACTGGAGAAACAGGAAGAACGAGGATGATAATTACGGCATCCCGAGATCATTCGTAGCTCCTGATGACACCGATGACACCAAATCAACGGTTGAAGAATTGGAGCAAGTCATATTAATTGAGAAACTAATGGATCGAAGGGTATACCTGGGCATGGGGTTGCCCCTGAGCTCAGGAAAAAACTTATCGATTTTCTTAAAGCTAACGCCAATTGTTTTGCTTGGTCCCATCTAGACATGACAGGGATCCCACCGGAGGTAACCACTCACAAGTTGTAACAACCCGACCGGCCATTTTAAGAGTATTAACCCCGATCCCTTATTTACTGCTTTCCCCGTATATTTTTCTGCATATGTGACTTGCCGAGAGGTTTTTTTGTGGTTTTGAAGTGATTTGGGACACTTAGTCCCTAAAACGGAAACTTAAGTTCTAGGATTTTGACCGTAGTTGGAACTGTGTGAAACGATTGTGGAATGGAGTTTGTCGATTTCGTTAGCTCCGTTGGGTGATTTTGGATTTAGAAGCGTGTCCGGATTGTGTTTTGGAGGTCTGTAGCTGAATTTGCAAAAGTTGAATTATTCGGAAGTTTGACCGGAAGTGGACTTTTTGATATCGAGGTCAAACTCCGATTACGGAAGTTGGAGTAGGTCCGTAATGTTATTATAAATTTTTTGTAAAATATGAGGTCAATCGGACGTGATTTGTTATGTTTCGGCATCAGTTGTAGAAGTTTGAAGTTTCAAAGTTCATTAAGTTTGAATTGGAGGGTGATTCGTGTTTTTAGCATTGTTTGATGTTATTTGAGGGATCGAATAAGTTCATATGGTATTTTAGGACTTTTTGGTATGTTTGGTTGAGGTCGGCGAGGCCTCGGGTGAGTTTCGGATGCTTAACGGATCAAAATTTGGACTTATGTAACTGCTTAAGTTTTTCAACTTCTGGTTTCAACGCACCTGCGGTGGGGTTGGCCGCAGGTGAAGACACGCACATGCGTAAGGTAGCTCGCAGATGCGGCCCTGGTCTGGGTAGCCAGTGGTCGCAGGTGCGATAAAGGGACCGCAGAAGCAGAGCTGCTCCTGGAGAGAAGTGATCACAGAAGCGAAGGCCGAGCTGGGTGAGGTTATCGCAGAAGTGGTCAATTGTCCACAGGTGCGGCCACCTGATCGTAGAAGTGGAATTCTTGACTTTAAGTGGAATTCGCACCTGCGATGGAATTTTCGCAGGTGCGACTGGAAGCCCGCAGAAGCGAAATCGCTGGGCAGAAAAGGCTAAGTTCGAGAGTTTTATCCCATTTTCAATTTTGGGACTTTGAGAACTCGGATTGAGGCAATAATTCAAGGGTTTTTCCGAGAAAGATTTGGGGTAATGATTCTTATCGTTTATGGTTATATTCCATTAATGTATAGTTGATTTTATCATTTAATTAAGGAATTTGGTTGAGAAAATTGGGGGAAAAGTTGGAAAGTTCTTCAACTAAGTTTTTGAGTTTTGATTCGGATTTTGATATCGGATTTGGATAATTTTGGTGCGAATGACCTCGTGAGTGAATGAGTGTTCATATTTTGTGACTTTTACTCGATTCCGAGACATGGGCCCGAGTCGACTTTTTGGGGCGATTTTCTAATTTCTTACCTAAGCCTTGATTTCATTAATTAGATTAGTTTCTTATAGTTATATTTTCTGGTATGTAATTGCTTTTTGTTAGATTTGGGCCATTCGGAGTCGGAAAATCGTGGAAAAGGTATTCTTACTAATTGATTGAGCTTGGTTCGAGGTAAGTGACTTGCCTACCCTTGCGTGGGGGAATCCCTTTAGGATTTGGTACTGTTGTGATATGTGAATGCCATCTACGCGAGGTGACGAGTGCGTACACGGGCTAATTATTGTAAAAATCCGTTTTTTCACCAAGTAATAGTCTGTTACACCTTAATTGAGTTATACTAGTATGTGTAGTTATCCTTTTTAGCCTAGTTTTGCATGTCTATGTGTCTTAAATTCTTGAGCCCAGCGTCGTCTCGTTTTATTTCTCTTTACCCGCTTGAGCCTGAGTATGGTCTGCGCATAGGACGGTGTCTCCATGATGTCAATGACACCAGCTACCTCCTTCGGGGTAGAAGCGGCTTCTCAGGAGGCTGCAGCCTCTGTCTCTCTCTCTGGTTCCTGAGCTAGAGGGGGATCGACCTCGTGGTCACCTTTCCCGGTTTCCGCCTGCTCTCCCTTGTTGAGGGTCGACTCATGAGCGATGAACTCAAGGTCGCCGTCCTCGGGATAATCCCTGAGCCGGTAGAGGGAATCAGAGTCCGGTACCCTGGACTTGGTGATTTTTTTGGACCCGGATGGTCACCCTCTTCTTCTTCAACTCGACATCCAAGGAGCCCGAGGACTTCCTCTTCTTCTTCTTTTTATCCTCCTTTGCGGCATCCATGGACTGTCCCGAAGCAGAGAGATCGGCAAGCGAGGATGGATCATTTTCTTCATCCAGTGGCCTGAGCTCGGTGGTCTTGGGCAAACATATAAAAAGGAAGAAGACTTAGCGATATATAAGTCAAGTGTATGAATGTAATCATTTGGCAAATAGTCTCACTATGGGAACGGGCCTCCCACTTTCCCTTCGAGAGCTTGCGCCATGCATGCTCAAAGTAGGAAATCAGTTTGCAGATCCCCTCAATCCACTCCTTGAAGAGGGGGACTACATTAGGACCTGGGAAACTGTTGCACAACGACAAACATATGCATGTATGAAAAGAATAAAAGGGTATGTCAAATACTCGAGCAGGAAAAGATTTACGAGATGCGTTCTATTTTTCGGGGAACGGTAGAAATTCGTAGGGGATAAGGTATTCAATTTTCACCCAAAGGAAACTCCCCTGCCAACCTCGATCTCGGTCCTCCTCGATGCTCGAGAACAGAGCCTTACTTGCTCGACGAACAAGCTTGATCAACCCCCCTCGGAAGATTCGGGGAACTGTATAGAAGAAGCAGATGGTCGAGGGTGAACTGAGGTACTTCGGTGTTGTTTACAAAGTATCACAAGAGGATTACGATCCTCCAAAAGGACGGGTGAATCTGCCTAAGACAGGCCTCATACCTTTTACAGAAGTCGAGGATTACGGGGTCCTCCAGGGCGAGCGTGAAGGGATAAGTGTAAACACTTACGTACCCCTCCATGTGAGTAGTGATGTCTTAGTTGGGACCATAGACGACCACCTCATTTCCCTCCCAGTTATAGTTTACCTTAATTGTGGGTAGTGTCTCCTCAGTAACAGAGCATATGCTCCTCCATGCTCCCTCACCTCGGTCATGTTGACTCGAGGCCTTCTTGACGTTAAAGTCGTTCTCGATAGAGCAGCCCCCAGTGACGAAGCTCTTCAAGGGAGGCTCCTGGCCATCTCAGGAATGACCATCTCGGTGTCTGTGGGTGGGTTGGAAGATGAATGGGCGATCTGTTGAGGCTCCTGAAATATGTAGGTTTGAAGAAAATATATGAGGATTTGAAGGTGAGATGAAGATATGAAGGTCTGGCTTGAAGATTCAAAGATAAAGTATGAAGATTTAAGGATGAAGATATGAAGATGTAAGGAGCAATGTATGAATATTTGAAGAAGTTAAAGGTAAATAGAGAATTCGAGGGTAAATCGAAGAGCTCTGAAATCGAAAAATGGAGAAGTGAAAAGGGGTCGGAGCTTTTATAGAGGAAGGACAATCAATGTGTCACATTTCACATTCGAGGACGGCCAACCGACGACAGACACATGTCCGAAGTCAGAACAACGCAGCTGATGGGATGTTTCGTTGACTCGTTATCTCGATTGTAATGTATGAAGGAAGGAACTGGGTTTAATCTATCGCTTTCCATCATTTCGATAAATCTACTCTTCAGAAAACGAGGGACTATGTCTACCTTGATTCCCCGAAGAGAGAACAAAGGGAGAGCACATATACGCGATATTGTAATCAAGGTCAGAGACCCTTCATATTGAGACCCAAGAAGAGTGAACGATATATCCGACATCGAATATGGTAAAGCGACGCGCCCTGGGCCGAGTATAAGTTCTAGACCTCAGGAGACACGGTGAACGATTATGCATGGCAAATAGAGGGTTGTAATACTCGCCCTCAACTGGAAATCACAGCGAAAATCTCACTTGATATCGATTATGGATCAACAATTACCGGAAAATGAAGATTTTTATCTTTTTTGGACTTATACTAGGATTGAAACTCTCCTACTATATAAAGGAAAAAAATTTCTTTAGTCTGACACATTGTAACACGTAATTCAAAGCAATAAAGGTTTACTTTTGTCTTCTGTCTACAATTAAAGGCATTACTCACTTATTCTGTTTTTTATCCACGACTGGGCTTGAACCGAGGGTCCAATCGAGGGCGAGCTCATTATTCAATCTAAGATCAGTCCTGGTCTTAACATTGTGATTGATTTGATTATTTATTTCATCTTTAATTCATTTATGTTATAAATAGAATTGTATTTAAGGTGAATGTCTATATTTTAGAGAGATTTTAAGGTTTGTTACTTGGTGGTTAAGTCACCTTTTTCCTATAAATAGAGGGGTTCTATTACACTGTAATTCATCCCAAATAAATAAAAATTCTGTCTCTCTACTTTTCTCTGCAATATTCTTCTTCTTTCATTGTTTTATAACATGTTATCAACACGAGACTCTAACCAATTGAGTAGAGGGCGATTGTTTTAATTTGTGGATATACTATTAATTATTTGTCTAGCGTTTGAGAAATTAAACCTCTGCAGAGAGAAGATATAGGAATTTGCGTGAGGCTCTTGGGTGAATACATTGATATTCCTATACTAGAAATCTGCTTTGGTCACCAGGCTTTGGGATATGTGCATGGTGCTCAACGTCTACATAATATTGAGCATAATGATTGTAAATTATTCTATGAACTTCCTTCAGGAATAAATTCTGGACTTAAGGTAAGTATTTTGCCTTATTTTCTCTTTTAAATTATTGAAATTCTATGATATGATTTTAAATTCAAGGAAAAACAATAAATTTTTCTTATAACTCTAGTATAATTTGTAAGAAATTATAACCATCCGAAGTGGTAAAATTTTTATGTCTTACCATGATCAAATTCATGTATGATTGTGGGCACATGAAGTGAAAACTCGTCCCATTGAATTTGCTTCATTATCATTCCCTTAAGAGAATGTAATAGCAGTATCTGATAAGTCTGAAAGATCAAAAAATTATTACCATGAAGGTATCAATGTGTGAACGTGGCATAGACGAAATTATTATCATCATCATTGTGGTGATGAGAACAATACGGATTCTCAAAATAATCCTTCACTCTGTGAAAGTAATATTTGTCATCTATTTGACATAAGATTTTGCAAAGCACATATAGATGATTATGGTCCATTCATGATGTGAATGTGACAACATGTGATTTATGAATACACATTCATTTTTGGAAGAATATGAACGTGCTAGCAATAGTGAATATACCACACTCACCTCTAGAAGGAGGTTTGAGATGAAATAAGAAAATAATTTCATTATTATGGCATGAATGGTCATTGATCACGTACCTATTGGGATTATCCCAAAATATTATGGCAATGTGATTATTACAGGGCATAAGTAACGGAAGCAATATATCTTGCCTATAATGATTTTGACCATGACCATAATGGTATAACTTTCTCCTTGAAAGAGATATTCACCATATGAATGTTGATGAATATGTGGTAGTACCAAAGTAATTGAGAGCTTTGAAGAGTAAATTATTACTATTTTGGAGGAATAAAATTAATTATCAATAAAGCATTGTGTCGTACTAAGTCTCAAAGAAACTTATTGAGTTTCTAAAATATTCGCAAAAGCGGTTGGTCATATTGAGACTGTAAATAAAGGAATGATTTAATATCTCCTACTACTATAATTTGTAGTGGGATAATATTTAGGTAAAAAATTACCCGCTTTATTCTTCAGTTTGTACTATACGCATAAAAGAATGCCACAATAAAGTGGAAGTTTATTGATATAAAAACTCATATCATAATAAACTTGAAGTTTATTGATAATTGCACACGCCATGGTGTAAACGTGGAGTTTGTCAATATTGATATTTTATCCAGTTGGCATAATTGATTTAGCCATGTTAATTTAAGTATGATGTGCAAAAATAAAAGAGAATTCATATGGGTAAATATTAAAGAACTAAAAAGTTCCTTACGAATTCTCTTATGTTGCTTGTTCTCATTAATTAATAGACCAACTAAAATTGGGATTGAGTCACATGAATGTTGGAAATATCAAAGGTGAATATGGGTCCATTCACCTGTCATGTATACCACATAAGATGCATCTATGAGATTGTTACATGTGCGATTATTATTAACCCGCAACATGATGTTTGTCGGATAACTTGCTCAATAATTTATTTCAGAGCATATTCCAGACTTTTTATTCAAGATAGTTCATTTTGATAAGTTGGTTTACATCACAGTTGGTTCAGCAAAAAGATTTATTGAGTGCCTCCACTTAATAGCTAAATTATTACTTATGAGAACAAAGTTATCTATGTCAGTTTGATATACGTTATATACGAAAGTATATTACATTCTCCCCTCACAAGTGGTTCAGAGTAAGGAACCAAATAATTTCATCTTGTTATTATTTGATGTGCGATATGTATTTTGATTAACACCATAACACACAAAGATAGATTTTCAAAGTTGAGAAAGCAAGTTAGTTTTTCTAACATGGGGGGAGAATATAATTCATCTGCAATATGTTACAAAGCACGATAGACACATTAGCTGCCCAAAGAAAGTAATTATATTCTCACTGCAAATGCTCCTATTAGAATAAGTCCTATAAGGAAAAAATCTATGGTACACTTCAAGTGTAAAGACAAATCAATTTCAAATAAAATTCATGATAAAGAAGATGAGCAAATGATCAAAATGATCATAATAAGGAGGCAAGTAATCTGGAATATCCCATGACATAATACTTCATAAAATCTCATGAGAGGTTCAAGTACTTGGAAATACGAATGAGGAGATCTTTATGTTATGTTTTTAAGAAAATATGTTGGAACCGATATAAAATGTTCAACGACAACATCTATGATAACGCTAAATATATATATACGAGAATCTTAAGTCCGGAGAAACGATTCAAATAGAATTGGTTTCACATGAAAGACATATAGTTTTGGACCCGTAGTTCAAATACTTGAAAATATAAAGTCAATGGTGGGTGCATTCACTTTTATCTATCTTATATGTCTAGCATGACATAAAACTTGATATGCATCTAAAGTCTATTTATATGACTTATATGACAATCCCTGAAGGATTTAGATCGCTTAAAGCATTTACAATTTTTGGTCCTGAAGTGTTACATCCTAAGTAAAATTTGTGCATATATGTATCTTGCTATAACTATAAGCATGATAATATGATAGCGAGAATCTCTATGAAGATATTGAAAAGGCCATTCCACGGCATTTTATGAAGACATTACATATCTCTCGAAGAATGATGATTTCAAGGTACAACATATTCATTCAAGCTAATATGGCTAATTTGTTTATCAAATTTTTACCAAAGATCTTTTGAAGATGGTGGACAAGATTGGAAAGTGAATGCTCAAAGATGTGAATTAATTGTTTCATCAGGGGGAATTAATACACGTTGTACTCTTTTTCTCTTACAAGGTTTTGTCCCACTGGGTTTTCCTTGCAAGGTTTTTAACGAGACAACCAAAAGGCGTATTATTAGATATGTGTACTGTTTTTTCCTTCACTAGAATTTTTTCCCACTAATTTTATTTTAGTTAAGGTTTAACGAGGCACATTGTTCGTTGAATAGACATTCAAGGGGGAATGTTATAAATAAAATTATATTTAAGGTGAATTTATATGTTTTAGAGAGATTTTAGGGTTTGTTACTTGGTGGCTAAGTTATTCTTTCCCTATAAATAAATGAGTTCTATTCAATTGTAATTCATCCATATCACTAAAAAATATATCTCTTTACGTTTTTCTGCAATATTCTTCCTCTTCTTTTACTATTTTATAATAGTTTATATATTATACTTTATTTATTCGTATTGAATCGGTCTTTCTATTAATGGAACCCTTCTAGTTTCTATTTGTTCAAAACAGAAAACTAAATAAAAAAGAAATTTGCTCAAAACTGGCTCACGTACCAGGACCTTTTCAGGCACCCCATAATCCCTTCCCTCTCAAACTCTCTCACCATCGCTTCACCGGTGACTCCAGCCACCATGGTCAGGGCACTAGAAGTTCCTCTTCCAAGCCAATTCCCTCGTTCACCGCCCCATTCCAGTTCGCGCTAGTACATGACAACTTTTGCCTTGTTAGTGCCCTAAAGTGCTAAATTCATGCTTGATCCTTGAAAATTGTTGAAGTTGGGTGCTGGTGTTATGGATTACCTATAATTCCCATTGATATTGGGGAGGGCAGTCCATTTCCTTAGCTGGCTTGTTCTCAATGAAGTGATGTGCCTGCTACATGTTTGATTAATTGCCGCAGTGACCTTTGGCTTGTGGGGTGAAGTCTGAGCAGCCTACTCATAAGTTTTGATTGAATTTGTGTGCAGTTTAAGAGTATTGGTGGGGCTTGCGCATGTTCACCTTGCTTAGTCATGTGTTAGTCTCGTGTTTGTGCTTCTAGAGTTGATCGCTTGTTACGTGTGTCGTAGCACTCTTAAGTGCTGCTTTGCTCTCTGCCTTTCTCTTTTGAGACAACAGTTCAGAACATTTTATGTTGGTGCTGGATCTTAGGTTGTGATTTGAACCGGTGTCGCTTCCGTTTGAGCTCCTACCTTGGAAATATAGTGTTATGAATGTGTCCTTCATACCTGACTGCCATTTCCTTGATACGCACACACATATACATTTGATATGCTTAATTACATAAGTGTGAGGTGGCGCTTGTTGAATCAAGTAGGAAGCTTGTGGTAGTTTGTGTTACGGTTAAGTTATATTACCTGCCATTAAGTGTTTCTTTTGCTGATTTAGGTATTTTCACTGCTTGATGGTTGATACTGTTAAAATTAATTGGGTAGGAAGAGGTTGAATACTCTTCAATCGTATTTATCTAAACTGGCATGTGTAAATAATCATGTGCTACGGCTCCACTGTCCATGCAATGATGTTTACTATCCTTAAGTTGGTGCAAATGAATTTGTCAATATATGATAGAGCTTTGTTTGACTAGAAGAGGGAAGTCTGAGTACCTCTTGACAGAATTTTACTCCAGCTGATTTATGGTTGTTAGTGCTCTTATGTGCTTGATCTTGTGCTTTTCTGTGTAATTACTAGAGTAGTTTGGGACTCGAAAATCAATTACTGTCATATGTGCTTAAGTGCGTGATCTAAGCTTTTAGTCCATGTATGCTAGTGTTTTCTCCATAATTTCCTGAAGTATACTCCCTTCTGGTTGGTTACTGGCCTTTTATAATTAGGTTTGAGCAGTTGTGTTACATAACTTTGTGGCGAGACTTGAAAGAGTAGTATGATACCTGATGATATGTTCGTGTGTATGAACCAGCTTCTGTGGGTTTTATGAATCATTGCAAAGAGTTGCGTGTATGGTAGTTTTTTGGAAAAAGCTAACTATTTGGAATTGATTGCACAACCTGAAGTTGAAGTTGCTCGGAACTAGTCGCAGGCAACTAGATAGCTGAATTGTGCACTCTTCCATACTTTATATTAATGTCATTGGTTAACTACGGCGCCTGATAACTGAACCTAATGGGAAAGTCATAGACCTGACTGCTATTGTATTCGTACAGCTGGGGAAACTATCTGAAGTTGTTTCTTTTGCAGGTACCTACTCATGGCTCCAAAAGCGAAAGCCACTCAGGCTAAGCCTTCCACATCCTGAGCTTCTGCCAGAGACAAAGGCGAGACGAAACTTACTCCTGAACAGAAAGCTGGCCAGCAGCCTCTGGGCCAAGAGACAGAAACCAGCAGCTCCTGCTCTTACATTTGTGGATGGTGCCACCAAGAAATCCTTTAAGAAGTTAGCTGCAAAGAGGTACGTCCTTTGCGGAGGGCTCCTGCGGTGTTGAAAAATCCTGAGTTTTTGCAGGTATTGTATTCGTACAGCTGGGGCAACTATCTGAAGTTGTTTCTTTTGCAGGTACCTATTCATGGCTCCGAAAGCGAAAGCCACTCAGGCTAAGCCTTCCATATCCTGAGCTTTTGCCAGAGACAAAGGCAAGACGAAACTTACTCCTGAACAGAAAGCGGCCAACAGCCTCTGTGCCAAGAGACAGAAACCAGCAGCTCCTGCTCTTACATTTGTGGATGGTGCCGCCAAGAAATCCTTTAAGAAGTTAGCTGCAAAGAGGTACATCCTTTGCGGAGGGCTCCTGGGGTGTTGAAAAATCTGAAGGAGGTTAGGGAATGGAGAGTTTTGCTTGAGGAGGCCAGCCAGGCAATCTGACTATGGTGCAGGAATTGTATGCCAACTGGTGCCATCAATTCAGAGTGCCAGTAGTTTGGGGTGTTGACCTCTCGGTTGCATCAGAGGATCTTAATGCCTTTCTAGGATTTCCAGATTGGACTGGATGGACTACGGATTGCAAAAGGAGCCCAGAGTAATACAGACTTGCGACGAGTCTTATACGATGGGAATACCAAAGCAAGGTGGATAAAATCAGTAGACCAGACCACCACTCCATGCCTTATAAATACTTTTCCAAGGAGGCACATATGTAGTTGGCCTTTGTTACCAACCACTTATTCGGAATGCTCACAATACGAGGGTTAGCGGAGAGCGGGTGTTTTTGACGTATGGTATTATGACTGGCAGGGCTATAAATGTGGTTAGCATCATGCTCCGAGCTAAGAAAGAAAAACAGCCTCAATTATTCTATGCCAACACTTGACCAGGTATATGAGGCATTTCAGGGTTCTTCAGAAGAAGAGCGACCCTGAAAGGCCTCATATACCTGGTCAAGGTGTTGGCATAGAATAACCGAGGTTGTTGTTCTTTCTTAGTGCAATACATCTCTCGGAGCATGATGCAAGCTTCATCTTGTAGCGCTGCCAGTCATAATAGCATATGTCAAAAACACCCACTCTTGGCATACTGGAGAAGGCTGTTGCTAACGTAGGCCAACTACATCCGTGCCTCAATGAAAAAGTATTCATAAGGCATGTCTGGGTATAGTCTGGGTTTTTTCCAAGTCTGGTGGTCCATCCAATCCAAAGGGTAGGTGTGGTCTTCTTCCCAGATTAGAGTTTCTAAGTCACCTTGAATCCCTCAAGCTGGTTTCCTACAGCTATCCAGCTAAACTTTCTCACGGGTTCAATTTTATTGACTTTGTCAAAGTTTTGTCTATCTTGGACCCAAATCTCGACCACTGTAGAACCACCTAACTTGGAGATCTTAAAGTTATTCCTCAAAGTCTTTGAAGGGGATCACGTGAAAGTGAAAGATTCAGACTTTGCTGAACTTAAATATATTTAAAATCTAACAATCTCATCATTGCACATTGGTTTGTCTCTGTGATGTGACAAACCAATGAAAGATTTGGCTTTAACTAAATGAAAGAGGCCTAAGGAAATCCCTTCTGTTTCCTCTAACAGGCATGTAAGTAAACTGGTACTGCTAATCTGCTGCCGTGTTAACCAATGAAATTCAACGAATGCAACATGAAGATATGGAAAACCATGCGTCCACAGTTACTACACAGCCTCCAGATTGGGCTATAAGATCTTTTCCTTCGACTCTTATTTGGTATGTTCATGTAATCTACTTTCCCACATTCATTTTCCTTTTTTTTTTTTTTAATATCAGATTTGTCAGTATTGATTCAAGCAAAACAAAAATTAGGTCTGTCAAAGTCTTAGTAGAGCTAGAGCAGAAGCAAGAAAGGTAGAGAGCTATGTAGCTGGTATATGAAATTTGCAAAATGCATAAAATATGTTTGTGTCAAACAGCTCTGAATATGTTCATTTCATTACTTACAGGAATTTATTGGAATGTACCTTATATTGATAATACTTAAACCCCCAAACTTTCTGGGGCTCACAGCCCATAATGAAAAAATCTGCAGAAGCAAATTGAAGATTGAAAGAACAATCATGATACAGGGGAGGAAATCACAATATTTTCATAGATTGATATGGAAAAAGCAATATGCTATTGGATTGCTGGGGCCGAAAACTTTATACTGGTACGGTTATTGGTAATGGAACATTGTTCAATGCTGTTGCTCAGAATGACTAGTAAGTGGAATGTATACTAAGCTTCTGAAAGCTAATGAGCCTAGGCTTTCTTTTGTCGTCAAAAAGAGAAACCCTTTACTTTCATGTGCAGCAGAAAGAAATTTGGCACATGAAGTGAAGATACATAATTTGGGTGAGAAGATACAGTATACCTCTGTATAAGCCATATCATGAAGAGAGAAGAGGCGGTATAATATGATGGATGACATCAACTGCCACTTCTTAAATAGGTTTTCTTTTGGGGTTGATTCATTTCCTTCTTTTGTATCAGATATGATGAAGCAAGGCAACAAGTAGGGAAATCTGCAGAAAAAAGAATCATATTCAAGCAGCAAAAGAAGATATACAATTATGAAAAGAAAGCTCCCAAATATAGAATCCGGATATTTCTCTGCAGGCTTTGCTAAAAAGGACATGTATATATGTTAAGACTTAAGATTTGCGGAGAAACTTACAAGTAGAAACTCAGAATTTTATGCTATGAAATTTCTCTTCATAAAACAACTAAACTCTCTTTCCTCAACAGCAGGAAGGAATACAAAAAGAAAATATTTAGCTAAGGAAAACAAAAATCCGATTCCCCACGCAGTACTAATATGAAACAATTCAAACATACAAGAAAAATAAAACAAAATTCCTTAAAACCCACTCTCTAAATGAAATAAGCGCATAGTAACTAATATCTCCCTCTCTTTGCAATGTGAAAGTCCCTTATCTAAAAGGAAAGCAGCCCGGTGTACTAAGCTCCCGTTATGTGCGGGGTTCGAAGAAGAGTCGGACCACAAGAATCTATTGTACGCAGTCTTACTCTGCATGAGATTGTTTCCACGGCTTGAACCCGTAACTTCCTGGTCAAATTGCAACAACTTTATTAGTTACGCCAAGATTTCTTCCCAGAGACAGCTAGCTACCCATCAAAATAGTCCAAAAAGTCATTGTTAATATTAGTATGAAAACTAACACTGATGTTTCGAAATGGATTACACAAGTTAAGAACACAATTTTCTCTTCATATTAGTGGCGGACTACTATCCGAGTAGACCAAAAATAATTGCATCCGTCAAGAATGAAATCAGTGGAGTTAAACGGGATGCAATAAATCGTGTGACACATTATATCAGATTAACTTGATGTGAGGGACAACATAGATTCCTAATTAAGAGCTTAAATTGTTTCGCTATTCGATTTGAACATACCCATTCTGGACTTTTACAACATGAACTCAAATTTAATTCCTAACTATATCAGGTTTTCGACTAAGTAACTAGTACATAAAACAGCAACATGCTATGTTGCGCGCACTCTCCAAAATGCCGTCGCATCCATATCGGATCCTTCAAAATACACTACTCTCGGAGGATCCAACATGCAGCGACATTTCGAGAGTTCGTCGGTCCGAGCAGCATAGGTTCTAATTTCCAGAAACTGATGAATAAATCAGAACTTTGAGAAAGTGCATTGGTGTAAATTACACATGCCAATTGGCAAGTAAAAATTATTAGAACTTTTGGATAATAGAGCAATTGCTAGAGTTTTATTAGACAATTTTTGCTTATGGGATAGACATAGTACTCCAAACAGTAGGATTTTGTAGCACTCAAAACTTGATAATTAACCACAAAACATCAGCCATTTCTGAGCTAGCTCTACTAAAATATGGAATCCCGACAACCAATATTATCTTGGGCCAATTTGGAACTAGAGAGGTTTACTCTACTGAGTGCATAAATATATGCGACTCCTCTCCATTTCCCCAAGTCCCTATATAGATAGATGACACATGTTACCTTTTATCATTAATGGTGTAGATTTAATTATCTAAAGATTGGTCTTAACCATGGTTAGTAATAGGTAGTATTAATATATATATAATTTATTAAAAAAAATTTATATTGCCCAAAATTACTCCAAAAATAGCACCGAAAATCCTGCTGCATATACAATTATGCAGATTCTTGCCATGGATATTATGTTTTTGAGAGATTATTGTTACAGCAAAATTCAACAAAAAAGAAACATCCTAAAATTAAGCTCTAGAAGAGGAAAAAACAGAGAATAAATAATTTAGACACTGAAGTTTTATTGTTACTGGGAATAAATTGACTATACACCTCAGGTTCTGTTGGATTTTTAAGTATATTAATGCTTAAAAGAGAGTGAATGGGAGAATGAAGGGAAAATGAAATATTTGAGTTTTATTTGAGATTCCCTCTTTGATGAAGGGACACTGTCTCATATTGGAAGAGGAAGAAGTTTTTAATGGGTATATAAACAATTGCTCTTATTCTAGCTCTTAAAGAGTTGAGAAGAGCCTCACGCCGCCGTCGTCGCTCGCTCGGATTCGGATTTGGTCAAATGATCGATTGATTGATTAATTTTTTGGACCAAATTTATTTATTAATAGAAAATATTAACAGAAATGTTATTAAATATCCGTTTTAATAACAGAATATTAATATTTAATCCAATTCCGTTATTAGTTTTCTGTTTTTTAGTTTTGTAACTGAAAATTAACCACCCTCTTCAATTCTCGCGGTTTAATATTGAGTAAATGGCCATTTATGTTATGACATTTATGCTATGACCGTTTTGCATAAACAGTCATTCTGAAGAGTTGCACCTCTTCAGATTTTAGCCCAACATTAGCTATAAATACACGCCCATTCTCTGAGATTTTCCATACGATTTTTTGAGTTCTCCTCCTTTCTTCTGCATACCTTTAACTTCAAAGAAAGCAACAGTAAATGTGATTTGCTACCGAACTTTGCGTCCGCTGACATATTGGGGTTTGAAATACCACTACACCAGTGTGTAATTCGTTATATCCTGGGAGGAAATAATCCATAACCTTGGAAACTAGGAGGGGTTAAATTCCTTAAGGAAACACTGTGAATTCAGTGGGCTCGGATTAACTTTTGTTTCATTTACATTTCTGTTTATATGTTGTTTTATTTTCTCCAGAATTATTTTACAAATACAGTATACTAACAAGCTTAAGGAATTTCATATTTTCTGTATTTGTGTTATACTCACTGTTTTTGGAGAGTAAAACCTTTGTGGGTTTTCTACTCTATTGGAGATTAAAATCTTCGTGATTTTAACGTTTGTTTGTGTCATTCTTTTACAGAAATGACGAACTGGAATAGACTGTTTCTATGGTGCTGCCAATGCATCGACTAGATGAACAACACCGGCATTGGCACCGACGAAAAAACTCGAAAAAAATTTCGGGCTTGATTTCAAGCGGTGGCAGCAAAAGATGTTCTTCTACTTGACTATTTTAAGTCTGCAGAAGTTCATCAAGGAAGATGTTCATGTTCTGCCCAATGAAACTCTAGAGAATGAATGCATTATCGTGATTGAGGCGTGTAAGCATTCTGATTTTCTTCGCAAGAATTATATTCTTAGCAGACTGGAGGATGATCTATATAACGTCTACAGTGGCGTGGAGACGTCAAAAGAACTGTGGATTGCGCTTGAAAGGAAATACAAAACTGAAGATGCTGAATTGAAGAAGTTCGTCGCCGCAAAGTTTTTGGACTACAAAATGGTAGATAGCAAGTCTGTTATTACCCAAGTCCAGAAATTGCAAGTGATTATTCACTATCTCCTTGCTGAAGGTATAAGTCAAACTAATTCTAATGTTGAACGCAGATATTTTAGTACTTTTATGTCACACCCCAAACCTGGGGAGGCGTGGCTGGCACCCGGTGCCTAACTGGCCCGAGCGAACCACTCTATAACTCATGATGTTCGACCAAAACTAGAACATACATATGTTGAGATAGATGAACTCATTCCTTTTGTAACTATCATGGGCCCACATGGCCACAACTCATAATGTACAATTGTAAGTGGGCAATACTGTATCAATAAACTATCATCCTTAAAACATAAATACATACGGGCTGCCAAGTCCTCTGACATACTATACAAACTGAACTTCTGTCTATAAAGCCTCTAAGATTATTTAACATCAAACAGAACAGGGCACCGGCTTACCCATACGTCTATAGCAAAATTCTGACACAATGACTCATAGACTCGGCTGCACTTCGAGTGAAGTGGAATCTTACCGATCCTTCGTTGAATGCGAACCTCGTCTACTATGAGGGCTCGTCAATCTGATTATCTATACCTGCAGGCATGAATGCAACCTCCCCAACAAAAGGACGCCAGTACGAATAATGTACAAAGTATGTAAGGCAATATAATAAATGAAAGCAACTAGAAGTCAAAGATAATATGAAGATATGCTTACTTGCTGATATTGACTCAACTGTCTCAATATAGTAAGTAAAATAGTTGTCCGACCCTATAATGCTCGATATATATATATATATATATATATATATATATATATATATATATATATATATATATATATATATATATAACTGCTCTGTCGTAGTAGGCTCGCTCATAGGCGCTCGTCCATACTTGGCTCTGTATCTCGACCAACTGGGCTCGCTCATAGGCGCTCGGCCACAGTAGGCTCGGTGTATAACTTACCATCTGATCAGAGGTTTCCCAATAGGAGCCTGCCCATCGATTATAGCTCGATGGTAATGAAAATACTTTAATATTGTATATATAAACTCTCTGCTCACTTGACTGGAAAAAGAAAATACTCAAATGAATATGAAGTCCTGATAAAGAGAATAGTGTAACTTGCGAGACTAGCAAAATATACGTAAATTTCGGGATATGAATTTTTCCTTATGCCTCGTTGTCAAACTTATGTAATGACGGGATGATGCCAAAACAAGAGAGGATTAGCCTTAACATACTTGGAGTAGGGAAAAATCCATATGATATTCTTGCTCGAATTCTCGTTGAAGCTGAAATGTCACGCTATAATTAAGGAGGATGACTCCTCTGTACAATTAGTAAAACTTTTGCAGAAAATGACGTAGAAGAGTACTACTCCCTTTTACAGTGTAGCTTACAAAAGATAAAATGTAATGGTTTGATTATATGGGTTTGGACAATCTATGGTGTGGATTCTGATTGTAAGGATTTTATAGGAAATTCGTTGCTAAAGCATCAAACATCCTATCTAACTAAAGTCTCGGAAACGTTAGAGAAGATGAAGTAGTGATCCCAAAATATCTAATATCTTAGTTTCCACCTAAGACTACATAATTACTTAGTCATATATTTGGTAAGCTCTCTTGCTGTCACGTTTTCTTTTTGGAGCGGGGGGGGAGGGGGTGGGTGGGGGAGAATTAATTTTTATCTCATATTTTAATAATTAACTAGGTAATGTCCCGTTACCCCGTAATTAACCATTACCCTCATAATTAAAAATTATCTCAAATTACTTAAAATACTGCTTATTTTAAATACAATTTATACATCCTACTATCATGATCATGTGATACAATATAAAATAAATACATACACTATTATTTCATTAAAACATTCATGTAAAAAAATACACATATTTTCTCAACTTATAATTTTCCTAATCTCGTATAAATAGTAAAAAATTTCCATACGCTTAATTCTTAAAATGGTAAAAAGACAACCTTATTTTCTTGTGAGAAAATAATTTCTATCTTTATAATAAAGAAAATCTCATAAACATTCTCATATTAGGTATATAATTTATCATATCCGAAAATAGTAATAATGATAACTATCCAAAATTATACTTATAAAACTTTTACTAAAATACTTCACTTAAAAGAAAATACCACACTAACATAATATCTAACGACGTCAAGGTTGTAAACTTACACAGTCTCATAATAATAATGTCTTAAACCCTCTATAACCTCCTAATAGATATAATCTCTTAGAACTCATGTGGATTTACTACGGCACATCCTAATGCTAAGGTACGGGATGTAACATTTTACTAACAGAATTTTCATTGAAGGTCTTGTTATCATGAAGCATTCCAAGTAGCAGTGATGATTGAGAAGTTGCCTCCTTTGTGGAAGGACTTCAAAAACTACTTGAAACACAAACGCACAGAGATGTCGCTTCAAGATCTCATTGTTCGGTTGAGAATCGAAGAGGACAACAAAGCTTCTGAAAAGAGAGATCGTGGAAACTCAACAATAATGGTAGCAAACATTGTTGAGGATACTTCTCAAAATAAGAGAAAGAATAAGCAGGCTTCTTGACCGAAAAGCAACCCAAGCAAGAAGCGGTTCAACGGGAACTGCTACAACTGTGGGAAAGATCGACACAAATCTACAGATTGTCATGCTCCGAAGAAAGACAAGAAGAAGGGTCAAGCAAACATGGTTGAAAAGCAAGAAGATGTTGGTGACTTATGTGCTATGCCTTCTGAATGCAACCTGGTGGGAAATCCAGAGGAGTGGTGGATTGATTCTGGAGCCACTCGCCATGTTTGTGCTGTTAGGGAAGCGTTTGCTACATATGCTCCTATTGGACCTGAAGAGACGTATTCTATGGAAAATGCTACAACAACTAAAATGGAAGGATGTGGGAAGATATTTCTCAAAATGACTTCTGGCAAAGTGGTGACTTTCAATAACGTCCTTCATGTTCCCGAGATTAGGAAGAATTTAGTCTCTGTTGGACTTCTTGTTAAGAATGGTTTTAATGTGTTTTTGTATCCGATACGGTTGTAATAAGTAAGAACGAAATGTTTGTAGGAAAAGGTTATCTCACTGAGGGCCTTTTCAAGCTGAATGTAATGGTTGTTGATAATAATAAAAAAAATTCAGTTTCGTCTTATNGTGACATGAAGTCAATACCATCTCGCGGTGGCAAGAAGTATTTCATAACTTTTATTGACGATAGTACTCGATATTGCTATGTTTACTTGCTTAATAGTAAAGATGTAGCAATAGACGCATTCAAACAATACAAAAATGAAGTTGAAACACAACTTAACAAGAAAATCAAAATGATAAGTAGTGATAGGGGTGGTGAGTATGAATCTCCTTTCGAAGAAACATGTTTAGAATATGGAATTATTCATCAAACAACATCCCCTTACACACCCCAATCCAATGGGATTGCGGAAAGAAAGAATCGTTCATTAAAGAAGATGATGAACGCATTGTTGATAAGTTCTGGTTTGCCACAGAATTTGTGGGGGGAAGCCATTCTGACGGCTAACTNGAAGGAAGCCCAACTTGAATTATTTTAAAGTGTGGGGGTGTTTGGGCAAAAGTGCAAGTTCCTAAACCCAAAAGGGTAAAAATAGGACCGAAAATCGTTGATTGTGTTCTCATAGGATATGCGACAATAGGAAAGCATATCGATTTCTGATTCATAAATCAGAAAATCCCGACATTCATAATAATACAATTACAGAATCAGATAATGCTGAGTTATTTGAAAATATATATCCGTATAAAAAGAAATGCGAGTCGATTAGTGAAAGATATAAACAACCTCGGGAAGAAAAAAAAGAAAGTATATTTAATTAGGAGGATCCAACACGTAGTAAACGTCAAAGAACGTCTACTTCATTTGGACCAGATTTTGTGACTTTCTTGTTGGAGAATGAGCCTCAAACATTTAAAGAAGCTATGTCTTCTTCGGAATCATTGTTTTGGAAAGAGGCAGTCAATAGTGAAATAGAATCTATATTGAACAACCATACATGGGAATTGGTTGATTTTCCTCCTGGAAATAAACTGTGGGGGTTATAAATGGATCTTTAAGAGAAAAATGAAAGATGATGGCACTATTGAAAAATATAAGGCAAGACTTGTGGTCAAAGGGTATAGACAACGAGAAGGTCTTGACTATTTTGATACATACTCTCCAGTTACAAGAATTACGTCCATACGAACGTTAGTAGCGTTAGCTGCAGTTTATGGTCTTGAAATTCATCAAATGGATGTTAAGAGGCCTTATTAAATGGAGAGTTGGAGGAAGAAATTTACATGGAACAACTGATCATGCCAAACTATGCCTTATAAAAAGGACAAAGTGGTCTCTATTAATATATTCCGTTAACAAGTCCAGAGTCGAATCCCACAGGGAATTAACTATCAATCACAACTATTAGACTGAAAAAATTTCACGTAATCAACTTTCCGAAATATTTAAATAACAGATTGAATGTTTACTATCTAAATATTATTTAATGAGAATGAAATAAGTAAGAACTAACTATGAACGGGTTGTAGACAAGAATTGGAATGATCTAAGGTTCTAATTTTCCCTATTGTCGGAATCCTTTCCGCTACATTTGCTATAAATTTACCTAAGCCTTCTCTATCGATCATGAGCACTTTGACTGTCGTAACTCTCTCCCAAGTAATTGCAACAATATACTAGACATATTCTCCCGAATTACGCTAGCTAGCCTTAAGTACAACTCACTTAGATCGCACCCAAGGTTTCGTTATCCCTAATCCCACCTTTAAACCCTTCGTATTGATCCTTCATATATGTTAGGAGTGATGTTGTTCAACAACTACCTAAATATGCACTCTCTCTCGACTAATGCACACTAAATAGGAACAATCAATCGAGGGCCCTTCAATCAACAACAACAAACATATAGTTGAACAAATAGAGAGAAAACTATGGCAAATCTATATTAACATAAAGAGAAATTCATCCTTCAATAGGTTCCATCAAAACCCTAGATTAAGAGTTTAGCTCCTCATACTCATAGTAATCAAATTCAGAGTAAATTGCATAATTAAATTACAGAGCAAGGAATAAAGGATGTAAAAATCAATGTTTTGAACTCCCAAGTAGTGTTCCACGATCTCCTCTTGTCTCCAATGACAAAAGTAGTTCAAAGTTGTGTTTTTGGGTCTTTTTGTATTTTTTGAATAAGCCCTAAATGTGTAAGTCACTCCTAGTTGCACCGGGAAAGTGTTTAAGCATTCAAAATTCGGACCTGGACCCTGGTGTCGCCAGGCTGACGCCTGGTGTGGCCTGGCTTTAAGCTAGCCTCGCCAGGTTAAAGCCTGGTCGAGTTGGCTTTTGTCTGGCTTCTCCTTTTCACCATTTTCAAGTGTACTTTCGATGTTTAAGCATCTATTTAGCTCTTCTTCCATATCTAATTCACCTACACATAAAATAGACTCCATTACGCTCAAACAATGTGTATTTTTATCATTAAAGCACGTAAAATGCAAGGCACATAATGCGTTAAATCATGAATTATAGCCACACATCAATACCCCACACTTAAAATTCTGCTCGTCCTCGTGCAATTAAACTACACTCATGAACACAACTTATTAAGCAATTCCCTTAACTCGTTACATCAAGAATTTTTAAAATAGTTTAAGCACAAAAGTGTGACATCCTCGCCTCAATAACCGACGCACAAATGCCATGCTTTATTCACAATACACTTACTTACTCTAACATGGAGGTCAACAACATTATCTTTCCTTTATGAATCATGTTCCCTACCCAATCAAAGAGCTTAGTTCCACACACCATGAATTTTAATAACATAGGAACTCAAGATAGGAAAAGTCCACTCACTCTCAGAAATAACATTCATATGCCCCAAATGATGTACCATAAGCTTGACCTTACTGTAATACTCCACTAATCGAGTTCATTCAGTCTAAGATCAAATATGACTTTCATTGGTTGTAATGTAGGCTGCGGGTCGGATAGGATACATTTGGATATAAGTGACTACACCTCCCTTAAACATTTTAATACAAACACTTCAACCTTCAAACCCATACTTATGTCAAACAAACATTCCACCTTAACTTCACTATATTTTACCCTCTACTTCTTTAAGCACCAATACATCAAAAGTCACCACCATCATTTCATTGTTCCACTCAAAAGCCAACCCACCACCCCACACTTTAACTTTTCCATAATTCATCACAATTCAAGTGCTCATGAGAGGTGACAAGGTTCAAATATATGGTCGGTTCAAACAACAGGGTATGACTTGTAATGTGGTTACCAAATAAACAGGATTATAGGCTCAAAGAGGTTAACTAAGATACATAATATTTAGGTGGATACTCTATATATATCTGGCTTAACATAGAAATGCCTATATCACTTCTCAGACTGAACAAGACTACTATTTCGCTTTGCGCACACACTGGACAAGTTCTAGACATCAAATGCAATGCACATAATACATATAAACCTCACACAGACATGGCACAACCTCATTCATGATTGGTTTTATCACGACACTCCAGTTAAAGCAGTTAAGTAAATTTAAGAATCCACGATTTAAGGTATTTATCCTAGAGTCAAAAATTGAGCCTAAGCGTCACAACCAAAGTACTAACTATTCTCAAGGCATCACAAAGCTCAGAGATATTGGTGCGATTATATGCATAGCCATCGTAGACCCCTACTCCTAAAAATTAAAACTACCTACACCGGTTCAACTAAAAACCATTGGAAAAGAATCGTGGCCCAAAGAAAAACCAAGAGGGAATTACTACACTACCTAAAAAAATCTTTTTGGTATTTTCCATAGACTTACTTCCCTCAAGAAAACTATCTAGGAGATCCATCGTCGGGAGGAGTCCAACATATTTCTATTTTTTTTTTTTAACAATTCTGCCTAAAAACAACTAACAAGAAAAACACAATAACGATAAAAATAAAAACATAACAAACCACAACAAATATTTACAACACCCCACACTTAAATCATGCAATGTATTCAGTGCAGCACAGGTAGACAAAACAAGAAGTAAAAATAGGGTGCAAGAAACTCCCTAATCAAGCAGCGTCGTCATCCTCTGACGCTCTCTATTCTTCATCATGTTCATCTTCTCCATCATCCTCATCATCCGAATGTATCGGCTCCTTATCAGACTGCTCTGGTGTGTTGATATCCTCGTCATCGGGGAGCCTGTTCTCTCTCCTACACCAATCATCTGCTGAGCATGAGCATTAAGCGGGTATCTCTGCTCCAATTCATTCCTCTCATCAACTGTAGCCGGGCGACCCCCTATACGCAATTGCAAATCCATCATCCCATAAAGATGGGCCATGAAAATGTCATCCCGCGCATTACGCTCAGCACCGGTCAATGAAGGTGTACCAGCCTCGTCTTTCAACTGAAGGTTTGTGATGTCAGTTTTTCGAATGAGCTGATCAATAGTATGGTCAAAGTCAGGCTCTACCTCAACCTCCTCATGCTGTAGGAATCGAGTCAGGAAATTAGGGAATGACATTCGATCAATTTTTTTACTTGTTCTCACTAACGCCATTTGATAGCGGATCAGATGACCCACATTTGCCCCTCTGCCCGGTCATAAGGAAACACAGTACACAAGTTCTCTCACGGCTTATCAAGGTGCCATGGTTGCACGGTAGCATCCGTGCATTTATCAACTTAAGACACACCTAAGCCTCCGCTTTCATCTTCTTTTTAGGTAACCTCTTGTGACGATTAGTAACCTTGTCCCGAACCCATGAAGCAGGAGAGTCGACCCCACAAAGTGTGTGCCTCAATTCTCTATATGTAGTCCTGCGGATGAATTGGTCTAAGGATCAACAGGGACAATTGGAGCACCTAGAAAATCACATACGACCTTGGCCGAAAAATCTATCAAGCGCCCACAGATTGGCACCAACTCCTCAGTGTCTTTTGGGTCAAACCCCACATAGAACTTCCTGACTAAGTTGAGGTTGATATCCCCTGTGTTCTTAAACACGTAGCCTAACCCCAGCTCATGAATGCTTTTTCAAATCGTTAGATATTTTTCTCTCACATTGCGTTCCTGAATAGCCCCCTCTGGATGGACATTCTTAGGCCTGCAACGCTTATACCAATCCCTTGTATGCGGAGGGATACTCTTTGGAAGGGCTGGGAGCGTTATGTATAATTATAAATCTCGTCATGTACATCGAAGACATAAAACCGTTAGGCAATTACTCTCTAGAGGAATTATCACGATTGACTATGTAAAGTCAAGCAATAATGTGTCGAATCCACTTACAAAAGGCCTAACTAGAGAGGTAGTTGAGAAATCATCAAGTGGAATGGCACTATGGCCGAGAACAAGTGATTGTGGCGGTAACTCTACCTAGAATACTGGAGATCCCATGATCTAGGTTCAAGGAGATCAAACAAAGTCATTAATGACGGTTCAACATTGTCAACTAAAATCTTGATCCATTCTCGTGATGAGACAATGTTCAGTACCAAGGATAAAGCATTAAGGATTTTTAATGATTTCTAAATTTGATACGGGGTATATCAAATAGTGTATCTACGGGATGATAAGTTTAGGAATCACCTATGTAAGTGTGAAGTGTTAGCTGCTTCAAGAAGAATTTGTAAGGCCAGTTCTCTACGCACTTATGAAACCAGGCAGTGTTCATGGCTAAAACGAGCAGAATAATGAGAACCAAAGACGGTTAAGGGTTGGTTGTGTGACTTATGGTTTTCTAGGTATACACAAAAGTTCGACGGTTCAAAGATATCAAATCTACTGATTGACCGAGTATATCCAACATAAGTTCACTACGGAAAGTTCAAAGGGAAACCTACTTATCCAGATACAATTAATCCTTGCTTGCGAATCACACAGTTTTCATGCATATTTTCATGATATAGCCATTCCCCGTTCATGTGGGGGATTGTTGGGGTTTTAAGTATATTAATGCTTAAAAGAGGGTGAATGGGAAAAAATGGAGGGAAAATGAAATATTTGAGTTTCATTTGAGATTCCCTCCTTGATGAAGGGACATTGTCCCATATTGGAAGAGGAAGGTTTTTAATAGGTATATAAGCAATTGCTCTTCTTCTAACTCTTAAATAGTAGAGAAGAAGGCAAGCCTCACGCCGGCGTCATCGTCGCTCGCTCGGCTCGTTTTCGACTTCGGATTCGAATTTGAATTTGGTCAAATGATAGATCGATTGATTAATTATTTGGACCAAATTTATTTGTTAATAGAAAATATTAACAGAAATGTTATTAAATATCCGTTTTAATAACAGAATATTAATATTAAATTCAATAATATTAATATTAAATCCAATTCTGTCATTAGTTTTCCGTTTTTCAGTTTTGTAACTGAAAATTAACCACCCTCTTCAATTCTCCCGGTTTAATATTGAGTAATGGCCATTTATGTTATGGCCGTTTTGCATAAACAGTCATTCTGAAGAGTTGCACCTCTTCAGATTTCATACCAACATTGGCTATAAATACAATTCCATTCTCTCATATTTTCCATACGATTTTCTGAGTTCTCCTCCTTTCTTCTGCATACTTTTAACTTCAATGAAAGCAACAGTAAATATGATTTGCTACAGAACTTTGTGTTCGCTAAAACACTGGGGTTTGAAGTACCACTACACAAGTTTGTAATTCGTTCTATCCTGGGAAGAAATAATCCATAACCTTGGGTACTATGAGAGGGTTAAATTTCTTAAGGAAACACTGTGAATTCACTGGGCTCGGATTAACTTTTGTTTCATTTACATTTCTGTTTATATGTTATTTTTTATTTTCTCCAGAATTATTTTACAAATACAGTATACTAACAAGCTTAAGGAATTTCATATTTTCTGTATTTGTTATATACTCACTGTTTCTGGAGAGTAAAACCTTTGTGGTTTTCTACTCTATTGGAGATTAAAATCTACGTGATTTTAACATTTGTTTGTGTCATTCTTATACAGAAATGACAAATGACAATGGAAATCAGACTGTTCCTATGGTGACTGGCAATGCATTGACTAGCCGAACAATACAGACATTGGCACCGACAGAAAAACCTGAAAAATTTTCCGTGCTTGATTTCAAGCGGTGGAAGCAAAAGATGTTCTTATGCTTGACTACTTTAAGACTGTAGAAGTTCATCAAGGAATATGTTCCTTTTCTGCCCGATGGAATTCCAGAGAATGAACGCTTTATCGTGATTGAGGCGTGGAAACATTCTGATTTTCTGTGCAAGAATTATATTCTTCGCCGACTGGAGGATAATCTGTATAACATCTACAATGGCGTGGAGATGTCAAAAGAACTGTGGATTGCGCTTTAAAGGAAATACAAAACTAAATATGCCGGATTGAAGAAGTTCGTCGCCGCAAAGTTTTTGGACTACAAAATGTTAGAAAGCAAGTCTGTTATTACTCAAGTCCAAGAATTGCAAGTGATTATTCACTATCTCCTTGCTGAAGGTATAAGTCGAACTAATTCTAACGTTGAAAGTAGTAATTTTAGTACTTTTACTAACAGAATTTTCATGGAAAATCTTTTCATCAATGAAGCATTCCAAGTAGCAGTGATGATTGAGAAGTTGCCTCATTTCTGGAAGGACTTCAAAAACTACTTGAAACAGAAACGCAAGGAGACGTCGTTTGAAGATCTCATTGTTCGGTTGAGAATCGAAGAGGAAAACAAAGCTTCTGAAAAGAGAAGCCGTGGAAACTCAACAATAATAGGAGCAAACATTATTGAGGATACTTATCAAAATAAGAGAAAGAGGAAGCATGCTTCTGGACCAAAAAGCAACCCAAGCAAGAAGCGGTTCAACAGAACTACTACAACTGTGGGAAAGCTGGAAACAAATCTAAAGACTGTCGTGCTCCAAAGAAATACAAGAAGAAGGGTCAAGCAAACATGGTTGAAAAGCACGAAGATGTTGATGACTTATGTGCTATGCTTTCTGAGTGCAACCTGGTGGGAAATCCCAAGGAGTGGTGGATTGATTCTGGAGCCACTCGCCATGTTTGGCTGTTAGGGAAATGTTTGCTACATATTCTCCTGTTGGACTCGAAGAGACGCTTTCTACGGGAAATGTTTCAACGGCTAAAATTGAAGGATGTGGGAAGATATTTCTCAAAATGACTTCCGGCAAAGTGGTGACTTTGAACAATGTCCTTCATGTTCCTGAGATTAGGAAGAATTTAGTCTTTGCGGGACTTCTTGTTAAGAATGATTTTAAACGTGTTTTTTTATCCGATAAGGTTGTAATAAGTAAGAACGAAATGTTTGTTGGAAAAGGTTACCTCACTAATGGCCTTTTCAAGCTGAATGTAATGGTTGTTGAGAATAATAATAAAATTTCAGCTTCGTCTTACTTACTTGAGTCAAATGAATTATGGCATATACATTTGGGTCATGTCAATTATAAAACCTTGCGGAAAATGATTAATTTGGAAGTATTGCCTAAGTTTGAATGCGAAAAATCAAAATGTCAAATATGTATGGAATCTAAGTTTGTTAAACATCCTTATAAGTCAGTTGAAAGGAATTCAAATCCTTTAGACTTAATTCACACAGATATTTGCGACATGAAGTCAATACCATCTCGCGGTGAAGAAGTATTTCATAATTTTATTGACGATAGTACTCGATATTTCTATGTTTACTTGCTTATAGTAAAGATGAAGCAATAGACGCATTCAAGGAATATAAAAATGAAGTTGAAACACAACTTAACAAAAGCATCAAAATGAAAGAAGTAATAGGGTCGGTGAATATGAATCTCCTTTTGAAGAAACATGTTTAGAATATGAAAATATTCATCAAACAACAGCCCCTTACACACCCCAATCCAATGGGATTGCGAAAAGAAAGAATTGTTCATTAAAGGAGATGATGAACGCATTGTTGATAAGTTCTGGTTTTCCACAGAACTTGTGGGGGCTAGCCGTTCTTACAACTAACCGAATACTAAATCGAGTACGCCATAGCAAAACACAATCCATTCAATATGAAAAATGGAAAAGAAGGAAGCCCAACTTGAATTATTTTAAAGTGTGGGGGTGTTCGGCAAAAGTACAAGCTCCTAAACCCAAAAGGGTAAAATTAGGACCGAAAAGCGTTGATTGTGTTTTCAAAGGATATGCGACCAATAGTAAAGCATATCGATTTCTGGTTCATAAATCAGAAAATCCCGACATTCATAATAATACGGTTGTAGAGTCAGACAATGCTGAGTTCTTTGAAAATATATATATCCTTATAAAAAGAAATGTGAGTCGATTGGTGAAGGATCTAAACGACCTAGAGAAGAAACAAAAGAAAGTACATTTAATCAGGAGGATCCAAGACGTAGTAATCGCTAAAGAACGTCTACTTCATTTGGACTAGATTTTGTGACTTTCTTGTTGGAGAATGAGCCTCAAACATTTAAAAAATCTATGTCTTCTTCGGAATCATTGTTTTGGAAAGAGGCTAGAATCTATATTGAACAACCACACATGGGAATTGGTTGATCTTCCTCCTGGAAATAAATTATTAGGTTCTAAATGGATCTTCAAGAGGAAAATGAAAGATGACGGCACTATTGACATATATAAGGCAAGAATTGTGGTCAAAGGTTATAGACAACGAGAAGGTCTTGACTATTTTGATACATACTCTCTAGTTACAAGAATTACGTCCATACAAACGTTAGTAGCGTTAGCTGTAGTTTATGGTATTCAAATTCATCAAATGGATATTAAGACGGCCTTCTTAAATGGAGAGTTGGAGGAATAAATTCACATGGGACAACCTGAAGGGTTTGTGGTTACAGGTAAAGAAAAGAAGGTATGTAGACTTGTTAAGTCTCTTTACGGACTAAAACAAGCACCCAAACAATGGCATGCGAAATTTGACCAAACAATGTTGTCAAATGGTTTTAAGATAAATGAATGTGATAAATGTGTGTACATTAAAAATGTTCCAAATCACATAGTCATTGTGTGCTTATATGTGGATGATATGTTGATAATGAGTAATGACATTGCCAACATAAATGCGACTAAGCGTATGCTAACTGGAAAGTTTGATATGAAGAATTTGGGAGTTGCTGATTTAACTCTGTGAATAAGATCCATAAGACTTCGCAAGCTCTGGCATTGTCACAATCTCATTATATTAAGATAGTACTTGAAAAATTCAAGCACTTAGGGTTTAAAGTTGCAAACACTCCAATTGATGTGAATCTTGTATTAGCAAAGAACAAAGGCCAAATCATATCACAATTGGATTATGCTTGTGTGTTGGATGCTTAATATACATCATGAATTGTACTCGACCAGATATAGCTTGTGCTACAAGTAAATTGAGTCGATATACGATCAATCCAGGTCAATCTCATTGGATGGCAATTAAACGAGTTTTGGGATGCTTAGAACATACCCAGGACTCTGTTTTGCAGTACAGTAAATATCTTGCGGTGATTGAGGGATGCTGTGATGCAAATTGGATCACCGGCTCAACTGATTCTAAGTCCACAAGTGGATATGTATTCACTATTAGTGGAGGAGCGGTATCTTGGAAGTTGTCCAAACAAACTTGTATCGCCCGCTCTATAATGGAGGCTGAGTTCATAGCCTTAGCTAAAGCCGGTGAAGAAGCTGAATGGCTCCGTAATTTCTTGGAAGACATTCCGTTTTGGCCCAAACCGTTGGCACCAATATGTATACATTGCGATAGTCAAGCGGAAATTGGAAGGACTGAGAGCGTTATGTATAACAGTAAATCTCATCATGTACGATGAAAACATAAAATCGTTAGGAAATTACTCTCTAGAGGAATTATCACGATTGACTATGTAAAGTCATGCGATAATGTGTCGGACCACTTACAAAAGGCCTAACTAGAGAGGTAGTTGAGAAATCATCAAGCGGAATGGGACTATGACCGAGAACAAGTCATTGTGGCGGTAACTCTACCTAAAAGACTGGAGATCACAAGATCTAGGTTCAAGGAGATCAAACAAAGTCATTAATGACGGTTCAATATTGTCAACTAAAATATTGGTCCATTCTCGTGATGAGACAATGTTCAGTACCAAGGATTAAGCATTAAGGCTTTTTAATGATTTCTAAATTTGATACGGGGTATATCAAATAGTGTAACTACGGGTTAACACGTTTAGGAATCACCTATGTAAGGGTGAAGTGTTAGCTGCTTCAAGGAGAATTTGTAAAGCCAGTTCTCTACGCACTTATGAAATCAGGCGGTGTTCATGGCTGAAACGAGCACAACAATGAGAATCAAAGACGGTTAAGGGTTGGTTGTGTGACTTATGATTGTCTAGGTATACATCAATGTTCGACGGTTATTGACTGAGTATAGCCGAGATAAGTTCACTACGGAAAGTTCAAAGGAAAGCCTACTTATTCAGATGCAATTAATCCTTGCTTGCGAATCACACAGTTTTCATGCATATTTCCGTGATATAGCCATTCTCCATTCATGTGGGGGATTGTTGGGTTTTTAAGCATATTAATGCTTAAAAGAGGGTGAATCGGAAAATGGAGGAAAAATAAAATATTTGAGTTTCATTTGAGATTCTCCCCTTGATGAAGGAGCATTGTCCCGTATTGGAAGAAGAAGAGGTTTTTAATGGGTATATAAGCAATTGCTCTTCTTCTAACTCTTAAAGAGTTGAGAAGAAGGCAAGCCTCGCGCCGCCATCGTCGCTCACTCGGCTTCGGCTTCGGCTTCGGATTTGGCAAAATGATCAATTGATTGAATAATTTTTTGAACCAAATTTATTTGTTAATAGAAAATATTAACAGAAATGTTATTAAATATATGTTTTAATAACAGAATATTAATATTAAATTCAATAATATTAATATTAAATCAAATTCCGTTATTAGTTTTCCGTTTCTCCCGGTTTAATATTGAGTGTCACGCCTCTTTTTCGCACGCAACCTTATTACAAGGTTAAGTTAGAAGAGTTTTTCCAATTAAAGTGACGTTTTGAAAAGGAATTATTTATTATTTAAAGTCGCCACTTAGAATTGAGTTTTGGTGTTCCAAGTCACATATTATTGAATCCCTTATCAAAAGGAAGATTTGACTCCTAATTTATGGTCTACAAAATAGAAGACTGAGTAAGGAATTCTGTTGACCGAGGAGAAGGTGTAAGGCACCCCTCGAGTTCCGTGGTTCTAGCACGGTCGCTTTATTGACTAATGTAAGGCATAAATCAATTTTTAGTTATTCTTGTATTTTATTGATTATGGCTTATTGATTACCGCTTAATTAATTATTATATTTTATTAACTGTGTTCACCAAGATGCAGAACGCACACAAGGTATTTCTTTGAAATTAAATGTTAAATTAAGATACGAAATGTACACATGGTTATAACATAATTATTTTAAATCTAAAGACATCGAGATGCGGAATGCACACATGATCTTTTTATTATTTAAATATATCAATCCAAGGTTCGAGTATGAACACATGTGTCAATATTTAAAGTATGTCTAAAACTTTTCTAGCGTACTTAGATTATTTCATTTATTTGTATATTATATTACTATTATTATTATTTTTTACCTGTTGGAACGAGTCTTGAATTAGTCCATCGCTCATCTCGTTCCTTATAATAATAATTTTTTTTAATTACACAAATGCACCCTTAACTTTCTACTTATGGGTTATAGCCATGTCAAATAAATATATTGATGGTCGAAATAGTATTTTAAATGCGTCTAAAGTTGTCTACTATTTGTAGGATTAATTTGAAGCCATTATGTATGAAGATAATGAACCAATGTATAATTTAGTATTTTAATATATACAAACGAACATAGCAATAATATATATATGAAATGTTCTAGCAGACTATGACTAAAAGAATTAAACTTATTTTCAAAAGAAACACTAACTAAAGTAAACGTCAATAAAATATACGTAAAAGACTCATTGTGGCCAGATACTTCAGGGTCCTTCTAACATTGGCAACATTAAGATGATACTCCCACAAGTGTTCCACGAAAAGTACATCTTTTAACTATACCTCATCTCTATGCAAAAATATCTAGCATGTTGTGGTGAAAATAGCCGAGACAATTCGAGGACAATTAATTTTGGTCCAAAACCAGTGGAGATGAAAAGGATTTCTTCTGTTAAAGACGGAGACTAACAAAATATTTTATTTTTAAAAAAAAAACCTTAACTTTGAGAAAACTGAATTATTATTTTGTTCGCTTTCTAATCGATGATATCTATTAAATTTACGATTTCTATGCAATGTACAATATAACTATTATTTACACCTAAAACAACTTAAACAAAAAAAATATCTTCTGATTATTTTGTCTAAGAGTCATTAAAATTATGTAATGACTAGCGATGACACAATAATTTCCGAATTCCATACAAGTTTTGGCTTAACTTAGATGATTACATGCTTTATGTCCTTAAGAGAATAGATGATATTAGCTTTTCTGTTTAGCTCCAACCATACTTGCTACAGTCATTTTAGAAACATCATTTGGCACCGTGACAGATCAAAGCTTTACTTAGCCCAAGAACTCCACAAACAGTAAACTTATAACCAACTTTAAATGTATGGATGCATGAAATTAATAACTTTTACTCCTATATTAAAACACATATCCAAATATAGATAAAACTAAAGATAAAGTGAGATCAATTAAATACTAAGAGATATAAACAACTGAAAACGAAGGCATGATAAAGTATATACTAGCATTTAAAAACGTATTTACAATGTTATTCATAAAGTTTAAAGAGATTAGATAATACTTTAAAATTGACACTCCAATGAACTTCACCATGAGATATAGCAAACATTTTCAACGGACAGAAGCGAACATGATATCCAAAACTAGCAACGTAGTGAGAAGATAGAAATCAGACCTTTGTAGCAAGTGAATTGAGTTGAAAATATAAGCTTAGCAACTGGGCAATTCCGGATCGAAGCTTTTACATGCTTAGTTATAAGTCATACATGCAGCAAAGTTGAAGAAATCTTGTCTGCAACTAATGAGAACTCTTTGATTATTTTCACTAATATTCTCAATACCCTGGAATATCCTCGGTGGAAGGTGTGTACTTGGAGCAGTCAACACAAGAAAGGAGACCCCGATTGAGAATTCTTGAGATTTGGTTGCCGGCTGCCCCTTCTTTTTGTGCAGAAAAAAAAAAAGTGAAGTCCAAAATATATAGATATGTGAGTTGTATAATTGATGTGAGTAAGTGGTGAAAAGAGTGAGAAAAGTGGGAAGTGGGTTTGGATACGTGAGGGATAGGTGAGGAAGAGTGGAGAAAATGGGGAAGTTGGGATCAGATTTTGTTATCTTTTTCTTTTTTTTTTTTATTTCTATTTTTTTAAGAAACCTTTTTTTCGTTTTTTTTAATTTAATTTTTTCTAACTCTTTTTTTTTTAATAAAAGAAGATAAAACACATATACATACATAAATACATACATATATATATATATATCAACCAACTTACTTTTAAACTTAAAGGGACTATATAAATAAGAAAATTCACTATTTACACTAAGGTTCAAATTATACTAAAAAAAATACTACTATAACTTACATTTAAATTAGAAGAAACCAAGTTGATTTAAAAAAAATTATTCTATTTAAAGATAGGAATAATATCTTATATTCTAAGAATGTGAATATTTTTTTTTTTAATTTTCTTAAATAAAACGTATTAAGAGTAAGATAAAAACTTAAAATATTAAGATTAGACCTAAAAGAAATATTTACACCAAAATAGTATAGAATTTGGTGTGGTCAAAAATTAGTTGTTCACAACATGCCCCTCTTTGCTTGGAAACATGAAGAGTTTTCAGGCAAAGAAAAATGAACAAGGTGACTGATTTTTGACCTCACTATTATTTGAAAAGGAGAAGAAGATAAAAGAAAAAGATGCAACCGAGCCTTTAGGCAGCCTACATATCACGGGTTATAAGGGAATCAGGTCACATGTAGTTCAAGTGAAAAATGACTGATAGAGTATGCTTAGATGGAGAGTGAAGTTCCGTCGAGGTTCCGATCCGCAGTTCCGACTATTACATCAAACTGAAAAGAAAA